>WAAG01025522.1:169666-199068 GCA_013390105.1 Tichodroma muraria
TTCTCCGTGGGCAAAACCCACGGGCTGACGTTTGGAGCAGAGGAGCCGTCGTCCACACACCCACCCCCCGGAAAGCGGTTCTGAAGTTGGCATTGTTCTACTACTCAGCGGCCCTTTCGTTTTTGCTCTCCCAATCTTCACACATCGTCAGACATTACTGTACTTTGAGGGACCAGAGATGCAAATATTTTGCAAAATTGGAAGTTCTTAAGCAAAAATAAAACCTACTCCGAGATTTAAAGTTTCCAAGATTTATAAGCCTCGGCAAACACGGACAAAGAGCTGAAGGAGCTGCTGTCTGGTTTCTGACAAACTTTCTCTGATCGTGGGCAGACAAAAGAAGCCGTACTGCTGTGGTGAAAGGGTATCTTTGGGAAACAGGAATCGAGCCAAGATCTCAGGATCAAGGACCGGATTGGGTTGGAAGGGACCGTCACCGCGGGTCGGCTCGGCCGTGTGGCAGCGGCTGCGGCGGGACGAGACCGAAGGGCGCAGCACCGCGGACAGCGCCGGCAGCGGGGCGGGGGAGCGCGGCCGAGCTGCTCCCGGCCCGGCCCGCTCCGCTCCCGGCCCGCCCGGGGTCCGCTGCCGGGCCGGGGGCAAGGGGCCGGGCCGGGCCGGGCTAGCAGCTCCCTCCCACCGGGGGGAACCGGCGCGTTCTGGCAAAGCTGCCTGCCCTGATTTATGATAAAACATTTAAAGGAAATCATTTATATTTCAGAGGCCCTAAATAGCTGCATGAAAGTTTTATCTGAAGTGGCACCGCTTTAAAGGCGGCCCTGCTTGCTGGAAGTAATTAATAGAGGGATAAATTTCAGGCCTTTGTTTTGTTTTGGTTTTAACCCTCCCTTTATTTAGTGCTGTCTGTTAACGCCAGTAAACAAGAAGATGCGAAGGGTGGATGAGGAGCCCGATTAGCGCCTGCTCTTCGGAGTCCTACTCCCCGGCCGGCTCCGAGGGTGTTCGCACAGGATTGGCAGCTTTTCCCGTCTCTCTGCTGTTGCTTCATTCTCTCCCGAACGAGGAGAAGCTGCCGGGGACCTCGCACGCTCCTTCTGCCGGTGCCGCTGTCACCGCACAGACTGTTCACTGCCACAGGCGAGCGTCACCTGTGTGACCGCAGCGCTGGGCTCGGGGCTGCTGTCTCAGCTTAGGGGGTCCCTCTCCCAGCCCATCCCAGGACACCTCTCCTGGCCACCCGCTCTAAGCACGGCCCCTCCCTCCCCTCCCGCAGGCAGCCAGGCTGGGCAACACAGCTGCTGAACTCCCTTTAATTAATGCTGTAAAATATTGATGCTCCTGGCCCTGTCTGCTGCCGTTACACCTTACAGTCAGGGGAGAGGAGTCCAAAGGATAAACAATAACAAGTTGAAGGAGCCCAGATGGTTTGCCATCAGAAACTGTCTGCAGACTCAAAGGTGTCATTGAAATAGATTTCAGAGATCATTCACCTACTAGTAAATAATTAATGGCATTTCTGGAAGAAAAAACCCAAACCCATACCCTGATGAAACACTGCTGGTGACTCACTGGAAATCTGAAGGCAAAAGTCAGACTAAAAGCATGTGCTATTTTATCCTTTGTCACAGTTCATGGACTGTTATTCATTTTCCTAATACATCAAAATATTCTTATTTAGATTTTAATTCAAAGCTCATCACAGAGTGGTGCCACTAGGCTCTTGGTTTCATTTTCAGTTTGAAAAATAAGCAGTACATGCTGACGCAGGACTGATGGGAAGTTCAAAATAAAAATGTAGGTTTTTTAATTCACAATTCACGCTGGTACCCTCTCTGCCATGGCCTAAGAGCAGCACAATGTGTTACAGTCACAAAGCTGACAGAACTCGCCTCTTCCAGTGCTCTTCAGTGGCTGTTTAGAGCAACCACACCGTCCTGCGCACCCGGCTCTGCTGCAGTGTTTGCCGGTGAGGCAGCCAAAGCACACACAGCTCACACAGGGACACCTCTCTGCTGGGGCACACAGCACCTTCACTCCCCTCCTGCTCCTGCTTTGGAGGCTTTGCTCCCCTCCCCAGCTCACCTTGAGGCCTGGCCAGGTCTCACTGTCGTGCCCTTGTGTTTGTCTTCACTGAGGATCTGGAAAGGAAATCCCGTTTCTAGACCTGAGTCAAGATCTATGTGATAAAATAACTTCTGTTGCTAAAATGCAGCCAGTTAACAAAATCATAGAATCAGGGGATGGTTTGGGTTGGAAGGGATCATCACTAGGCTTTGCTGAACCTCAGGAAGTTCCATGGGCCCAGCCTGGTCCATGTGGAGGGAGAGGAGTAGAGCTGACTCTGGAAGGGTCCTCTACACCCTGATCTTGCACAGCACATTTCCAGCACCCCAGGGTTGTGAGCCATGCTGCACCCCGGATGATATGGCTGTTCCACTGCACAATCTGATCGAGGAAATATCTCAAGTTACGCAGTCAATTATTCATCAGCTAAATGGCCAAGCATCAATTACCTGGCCTGATTCTCTTATTCATTAAGGAGATTGAAGAACCCACCTTAACAGAGCAAAAAGAAAGTTGCTAAGTTACAGGAGCTGTCTGTCACCGAGGCAGTGTTGGGCTCCCAAAGGAAAGGGTCTGGCACTGAGGAAGTCTCTGAGTCTACGGAGTGTCCTCCAGAGCACTTGCTTTTGTGGAGCCCGTTCCACTGCAGGTCTGGAGCAATGGGCTCAGGGAGAGCAGCTCGAGATCTGACTGTGCCTTGTGTGGTACCGTGAGGCCGGAAAGGGAGTTCTGCAGAAGAACTTGGCGGGTTAAAGGGAGGGGCCAGGGAAGGACCCCCATCACTCTGGGAAGTTTTTAATACAGGTGGGGATGGGACGGAAATTGTTTCAAAGAGCACAGCTGCCAGTGGAATCACAGCAAGGAGGGGCTTCCTCTGCAGACAGGGAGCACTTGCAGGTCCACACAGTGAGGGCCACCCCACACAAACCCACCAGAGAGAGCTTCAGAGGGACTGAGTATTGGGCCAACTGCTGAACTTCCTTCTGAGGAGAGGGAAGGGGAAGCATCTGGGGTCTGTGCACTGCCTCAGATTAAATTAGAAGTGCTTTCTCTCCTCTTCTATAATTAAAATCCAAGCAGAGCTTTGCTGGCTGCAGAGGGGCTCTCAGCGAGCAAAGCCTTGGGCACGTCCTTGGCGCCAGGCGGTGGCACAGGCGGCTCCAGGGGCTGAGCGGGTGTTTGTGGGTGTTAATCCCAGACCAAACCCAAAAGCCTTTGGCAGTAGCGGAGCATTGTGGCCACATTAGGACACAAGAAGTGCCGAAGCTGTGCTGCAGCTTTGCTGTGCTGCAGCTTTGCCGTGCTGGGTGACGGGGGCAGGACAAACAGCCTTGTCCAGCAGCAGCAGGTGGAAAGCTCATCAACTTAGTTTTGGATTTTTCAGGAAACAAGGTTTTAATTTGAGGTCCCAGGAAAACAGGAGGCCATTCTCTTGGGAGAGGCATCCTTTACTCACTTGTACATGAATTCTATAATTTGTTACTTGTATCATTCACTCAAATTAAAATTGTAATAAAGAACACATGAGTCCTTGATCAGAACAAACTCTGCCCTTCCTGCCGGAGAGGATGGGAGCAACGGGGCAGTGCTTTCCAGGGGTGGAACAGAACACTCAGCTGCCAGGCATCTCGTTATATTTGCTCCTAATTCTAGAAATACATCTAAATGCATCTAACAGGACTCTGCCACAAGAAGTTAATGAGGAACAAACATTAATTATTCATGCCCTGAAACAGTAGGTCTCCTAATGTTTTTGCTAATCAACAAGTGAAACAGCTGTATCTTCGCCAGGGCAATCTTGGGGGGACAGAAGAACGACGCTGACACGTTGGACTGCCACCAAAGTCTCACCCTCTAACTCAGTGAAGGGCATTTGTTCCCAGCCCAGCAAAGGTGCCAGAAGTGTGGGAGCACGAGCAGTCTTGGCCCTGCAGTGCCTAGGAGCAGCACCTCTGCATCCTCACACCCTGCTCCTACAGCCAGGGACACTGACGGGTGGGTTTGGCCAGGGGTGGCCCGGGAAGCACGGACAGAGGGAAGGTGCAGCCTGCTCCCAAAGCCAGTGAGAGCTCAGACTGTCTAAAGCCAGAGCTAACTCCCCTTGGGTGCCGACACCAGCAGCTGGGAGTGAGCCTGTTCCAGGAGTCCCCCTCACTCCTCTGCCACCCGCAGGTAACCCAAAGTCACGTGCGGCAGCGAAAGGGAAGAGTGGATGGAAGTGTTGTCTGACAGAGCTTTCGCCACGAGAGAGCACACAGAGGGATGTGATGTTGATTTGACTCCAAATAATTTCCACATGAATTACTAAGGAAATGTATAATTTATCAGTGTTTAAATAAATCACAGGCAGGAGTGCTTTAAGGCTGCCGGCGCAGGACGGGCTATAATTAACTCCCGCGTCACGGAGCGCAGGGCTGCTCCAGCAGCGCCACGCGGCACCCGCGCGGCTCAGCGAGACGAGGTACAAAAGGAATTCGGCTCCTGAAAATAAGATGAGTGGCAGCAGAGCCGTCGAAGCCCTGCGCTGGCGGCGATGCCGGCGCCCCCGCGGCCCCGGGCGGTGCGGGGCCGTCCCCCAGGCCGGGCCAGCTCCCCGGAGCAGCCCCGCAGTGCCCAGCCCGGGCTCCCGGCTCCCGGGGGAAGTGACCCCGATGGAGGCTCTTGTCCTGACCACCCACAGCTGGCACAGGGCCACTGAGCGCTGCTGGGGGAGCCTGCGGCACTGACAGGGGTCACTGCTCCTTCTCCTGCCGGGGCCCTCTGGCCTTGGTCACTCGCTTCTGCCCCAGCTGGAGGCACCGAGCGCCGACAGCCCCGTCATGGGCTCTATTCGGGCTGAAGTCTCTTGACCACGTGAAATGTATTTTTGAACTTCAAATACAAGAGGTGTTTCTGACAAAAAATGTGTTTTCCAGATGCCATGAAAAAGTAGCGAAAAAACCTGGGGTTGTTTTGTGGGAAAAAGGGGAAAGCTCCAGGCGAAGGAGGCATCTGGCATCACGGCACGAGGCCTTATCCCACCCCCCTGCCGGCCCTGCCAAGGCTCTCCCTGCCTGGCTCCCTGCACCCAGCATCCCGCACGGATCTGCCTACCTGAGACTACCAAGCAGCCATTGGAAACTGTCTGTGGAATGATCCTGGGGAGAGAGAGAAAGAAAGTGCTCTAGTTAATGCATTTAGGTTTTGATCATCACAGCTGTAAGTCTGTTGTGGAATAAAGTGATAGAAGCATTAAAAAAAACCTCCACGGAAACATCAGACAAACTTATTTTTCCCCTTGTGTCAGTGATCTCATCAGTAGAGGCCCAGACATGCTACACAACCCGCTCCAAAGGACAGAACTGGGTCCCCGGTTTCCAGAGACAAGTTAAAATTAGATTGCCACCTTTGGGAGCCCTCTCCAGAAGTTAGTGCTGTATTCCAGACAGCCTCAGATGGAGACAACAAAGAGATTCTTGGCCTGACAATTACACCAACAACTTACCTTCATGTGACTGTTCCCTTCAAACAGTTCCTGCAGCCATTTGCCTCCTTCCAAGGGGCTCCTGGCAGGATTGTGGCCCATGGCTGCAGGACGAGCTGTCCCACCCTGCTGAACGCTCTTGCTGTGCTCAGGGAACTCTCAGATCACATTTGGAATGGCTGGGGGAAAAAACTGCATCCCAAGCCACACACACACACATACGCACACACACAAATGCTACTCCCCTTCCAATTTTTTATATACACTTTTTCCATTAAAATGAATTTTAATCGAATAGGAGGCAGCAAGTGCTTTGGCCACTAAACCTTCCCCGCTCCACATCAGGATGTCTCCTAAAGGACATTGCTGCCTCCTGCAGAATGAGGCTGGTTGGTGGCTGTGGACAGGGAAAGGGTCTGGGGCAGATTCCAAACTCCTGGCACTGAAATATCTCAAAGCCACAGGTTTGTCATGGAGAGGCTCTTCAGCAGCACAGAAGAGAAGCACAGGTTCTGTATCACCCTCTAGCACCTGGACACAGCAGGTACAGGGAGGGCCTGCAGGAGGGAATAACAGGAACTGGGGAAAGGGCCAAAATCCAAAAATACAGGTAATAATAGAATACTTTAGTTTTTACCTCAATCTGCAAAGGAGTCAGAACTGGCGGGATTTGTATCCAATACTCCAGAACACTGCAAACCTGTAAGAGACTGTGAACTCACCCCAGACTGTACAACTTCCTCCAGCTTCTGCTGAACTTTGAGCACCCCCATAAATGTCAAACAGCCTTTACTGGACTCCTTCCAGCCTACCTCCTCCCCCATCCATTTACCTGCCTCAGTGCTGTTCCAGAGCACTGAGGCACTTGGAAGATTTCTCTCTCAGCTCTGACCTAAACCAAACCTGCACAAACATTACACACACATAAATCCCCCTTCACACACCCACTTCCCTGAAAAGAAGTGATAATGCTTTTTTTCTGAGTTGTAATTTTTTTTTGAATGGTTCTCCTTCCAATTTATTTCAGTTAGAATTTTGTGTTTTCTAAATCTTGAACCATTCCACACTATAACTTTATTGCAAAAAAGTCAACATGCATCTTAGAAATTTGGCTTGTAATTAATAAAACAAACATTACATATATGAATTTTAATGTGTAAACAATTAGAAATTCAACAATAGTTGCTATTATCCTATTACACAAGTTCACAATCTGTAAAAACTATAGTACAAGGTTACTATACACCAAGAGGAGCTTTGTTCCTTTTCACATGATTTTGTTAGTGGTGCTTTCCTAAGCAGGTGCCTGGTTTCAGATTTGAGGTGTTTTTGTTTATTTTGCTCAGGTTAATTCAGCATAGAAAGGGAGGGAATTCTTTGCACAGTGACTTCCTTTCCCCATCCCCTCATCCTTCACTGTCTGATCCCCCAGCTCAGGCTGGTACACTTGGCTGGGGCACACAGGCACCCCGAGGGTTGTGCTCTGCCCAAGGTACAGGTGAATTTCCCAGTAAAGCATCACCACGAAATGAACTCAGCTGTACTGCCCTGCTGCCTATGGAAACACAGAAATCCAAGCCAAACCACCCCAAGACAGGCCTAGCATGCCCTAAAATATAGGGGGGACCATAAGCTTTGGCAAAAGGCAGGCCTGTTTCACACGGCTCCCCTCCTCCAGCCCCTGGTGCCAGCTGAGGCCCCTCTGCCCCCTGGGTACAGCCAGGCTGGGGGGCACTGCCAGCCCTGCGGGCAGCAGCCACCTTTGGGATGGCACCTGGCACTCGGGCCAGCCTGCCAGGGGTACTGTGAGGGCAAACAGCAATTGCATGGAGCTCTCAGAGATGTCCCTCGCTCCCTCGCCCCTGGACAAAGGTGCCACCCCAGTGTCACTTTAGAGCTAAAACCATATGAAAAGGAATCCAATCTGTGTGTCAAAGGCTACTGCAATTTTTCTTACAGCTTAATTAATCCACTGTAATTTTCATTTTCCAAATACAAAAATACAACAATTCTTATTGAAATCTATACGCCGGTAATTTTAGTACACAAAAAAAGCAAAATATTTACAAAATTATACAGTTTAAGAAAAACTTCTGTACAAAGAAAATATATAAATCCTTTTGATCCCTCTCTCCTTTTTTGTCAGGACTCGGACATGTTTGCTGCAATGGACTTCTCAAGATACACACTGTGCCACAGACATTAAAACCCCTAGAGGTGATGGGAGAAGAGCAAGACATTCTTGTAAATTCATGGGGTGGGTTCCTCCTCCATTTCTTCACGCCTGGAATTGTCATTAGCAGGACAGTGCTAATTCTAGGAAGAGGAGAGGTCTGGAAAGAGAGAGAACACTGGAGACATTCCCTTCAGTTGACAAGAAACAGGACATCATACAAGTTGGATACCTCACCACAGCTCAGGGACAGAGTCAGCAGGGCCGTGACCCCAAAGGGTGCTCAGCACCTGCCCCAGGCCACACTGAGCCACAGGCAGGTTGAAGGGTTTGGTAGATACTGGGGCCTCTGCTGGCGATCATTCAAGAGACAAGAGCGCTGCGTGTGGAGATGGTGCTGACTTTGGGTAGAAATGCACATAAAATGTACTGAGGAGTGGCCAGGGCAAGCGGGCAGTCAGGGAAGGTGCTGCTGGGAGCCCCAGGCACGAGCCCCAGAGCCCAGAGCCAGCCCAGCCCCCGGCTCAGGGACCCGGCCTGGCTCGCTGTGCCACCGCCCACACCCGCCCTGCTGGGGTCAGGGACAGCAGAGAGGCACAGAGGGACACGTCTGGGACACGACTGCACAGCCAGCTCTGAACACCCTCGGGGCACTGGACCCTGGTCTGGGGCCGGGCTAAGCGGGACACCCCAGTGCTGTGGGCTGAACCCCACGCTGCTCTGAGCCCGCAGGGCTCTGCCTGGAACACAGCTGGGAACAGGGAGGGGAGAGTTGCTCCTGGCTGGTAGACAGGGGCCAGTTTAGCTGCTTTTGAGGAAGACTGGAACTCCTTCCATTCTTGCTCACAAATACTGAAATGCAATAAACAGCCTGACTTACACTAAGCCTTACACTGAAACGACAGAAGGAAATTAAGGAGTGAAAATCCACTCCAGTGTGTGTTCTGCTGATGTTTTCTGTGAAGCAGAATTTGGAGAAACAGAGTGAACTGGACAACATTATAACAATACCCTGTTAAATTGTTTCTTCCACCTCCTCTCACAAAAAGCACAACATAGAAACTGTGTGGCTGTCACACATACTGAAGTAAATGATTTAAGAATCTAGCCACAAATAATTCCTACGACATGAGACTCCACAGGAAATAAAATGCTCCCTTTTTTCAACGAGCAGATGAGGCCAGTTTTTCTTTCATAATATTTAATGAAAGTTTGTCTTTTCCCTAACCCCGTAATATTGCTAAATAAAACCTGCAATATCTTTTCAATTATAAACTAACAAACCAATCACATTATAAAAAACCCAAAACAAGGTAATACAGGTGACACAAAAAGAGGACAAGAAAATACTGATTTCCAACCCCCTCCCCCCACTTTTTATCCTTCTTAAATAGAAAAAAATCACCACCCTGTGAGCTTGATAATCCTGTAAGAAGTTCCTGTGCCTTTGGCTAGCTCAGTCTCACAGCTGTGTCCCAAATGGTTTCATACCAAACTGCTCACAGTAAATCTTGTGGTTTGAAAAGAAAGTAAAGCTCTTTTTGGCTCATCAACTTCCTTAAATAAACGTTTAAAAGATGTAGTTTGAACTATATTCCTAAAATTATACATTTTGAATATCAAGTTTCATCTTCTCCAAGAACGGGATTCATCCTCATCTTCATCATCATCGTCATCATCTTCGTGCAAAAATAAATCTGAAGTTTCAGTCTCCTAGGGAAAGAAAAAATTAAACTTTCAGACACAAGTTCCAAGCTATGCCCAGGGACACATCCCAGCTCACTGCACCTGCTGTACTGGTATCTGGTTGTGGTGTTACCGTGTGTCTCACACACACACGGTTACATCCAAACAGTTTTGGGGAAGAACAGCAGCCTCACGTCAGGAAAGAGAGAGAAAATCTTCAGAGGAAGCAGGAATAAACCACCACTCACCCTCTCCTAAACAAGGTTTCTGTTAAATGCCACAACAAAACAGCCTTCAAAAGCTTAAGGTGTTAAGGTGAATCACAGGGAAGAACACACTTCTCCTACAGTAGAGCACGAAGAGTGAGCAGTAGAAGGCTTTGCAGCCTGCACATACAGAACCCGAGGCTTGCTTATATCATTGACAAATTAACAGCCCATCCACAAAGTGTCTTTTTTTCCCCCATTTTCTCTGCTTTAAAATGCAGGAAATGTACCTATGACTATTCAAAACCAGTTCAGTTCCTGGTTTGTAGAAACATCTTTTATGAAGTTTCTTCAGCACACAGGAAACTGTATCCTGAGAGCTCTCAGCTGTTAGATTCCAGTAAGAATGATCAGGTTATTAGGAGATTTTCATACCTCTTCCTTAGACTCCTCTTCCTCGACTTCTGTGGACACAGAAGGTACCTTGGGTTTGTGCCATGAGATCTGGAGCCGCCGGTCCTTGAACCGAGATCCCTGGTTAGCAGCCTGAGTCGTGTGTGAATGCACAGATTTTCAGAGAGGATCAAGTGAAGAACTTTCAACATCAGCAACAAGTCAGAGCATGTGGTACAGAGGCATGTTTGAAGATCTCAAATATAAACCACAATCACCCACTTCCGTGTTCCAAGAGCAACTTCAGCAACACCCAAATCTGCCTAATCCTGCTCCTGCCCCAGCACTGCGAGAGGATGAACAGAGCTCTGAACTGCTAGGGACATGCAGCTTTATCAGGGAAAGCCCTGTGTCACTGCTCAGATCACCAGGAGGTACTTCCCCTTCAGTGGTGCTACCTGCAGCAGCACCTAACACTATCAAGCTCAAACTTGGGGGATCAAAGCCTCTGCAATTTTAAAATACAACGCTATTTAACCTCTAACAAGTAGTTAAAAACTCTTATTTTAGATATATGAAAAAATATATCCATGATTCTACTTACATTCTCAGCTTCTGAGCGGGACTTAAAAGTTACAACAACACTTAATGGGGAATCCTCTTCTTGAAGATCTTCGATATCTCCAAATTTCTGTGAGGAAAAGTTCATTAGGACTGGCAGTAATGTTCTCCTCCAACCTCCATAATCACGTGGTACAACTGTAGTGTACTGAAGTGACACTGAAATTTGAGTTTTTGGACAGAAAAATGAGAGCCAGAGGACTCCCAGCTGCATCAGCCATCAGTATTGTAGCACTTGTATTTTTGGGAAGAAGCTCAGGTTTATTGTAATTCTAAGAGGAGCTTGACTCTACAGCAGTAAAGGAAATGTGTATTAATTTACAGGTCACACTTACAGAGAAGTGCTGTAACAATTCATCTTTCTCCTCCTCAACGAAGCCTCCCACGGCGAGCGCCTTGGGCCGATGATCCACCACCATGTGGTTCAGCATCCCCCGTCCTCTGCCCCCGCGGCCCCGGCCCCGGCCCCTTCCTTGGGCTGCCCCTGCCTTTCCTCGACCAACAGGCAAGATGCCTAAGCGGGCAGCCTGGGGAAAGAACACAGCCAGCCCCAGGGTGAGAGGGTCTGAAACACCCAGAACTCACAGATGAGTTAACAGCAGCAGCGCAGACCAGCTCACCTCCACCTGTAACTGATTGAGCTTCTTCCGCAGTTCCGTTGTGTCCTCTCCAGAGGACAGTCTCTTATGGAAGTCCAGCTCTGCATCCAACAGTTCCTTCTGTGCCTGGCAGAAAAAGAGGTGGGAAGAGAAAACAGAAGGAAAGGGCAGAACTGTAAGGTACACCTGTAATGTTTTATTTCACTTCAGCAGTACATTCACGTAAATGATACAGACAGAGCAGGACACAATAGCCATACTTTTTTCTATATTCAATTTTGTTTTAATTGCCTCCGTGTGTGTGAGGTCCCCCCCATATTCTGAAGGACCCAGAATTCTCTGCTTTAGAACTGGAACAAGCATGAATGAGCTCCAAGCCAAACTAGGTCATAGAGCTCCTTCAACCATGGCTTGTTTGTCCATGGTTATCACTCACATTAAAATGCCACTTGCAAGTGTTTTGAAATAATGCTGCTGCATTTTGAAGACATATTAATAGAAACAGTTACAAAAACCAAGCAGGCAAGTGTGTTGCACAATAAATACCTCTGTCTTGGACTTCAATTTAGATGGTGTGGAGGTTGTAGATGAAGTTTTTAATTCATCCTTTAACTGAGATATTTTTCCTGTTAGTTCTTTCAAAGTTTTCATAATTTCTGCTCTCTCTTCTGGTTTCATGGCCTTGTTTTTCTCCAGCTTGGATATCAACATCTATACAATAATAAAAGAATAGGAACATAAAATTCCAGGAAAAACAGCCCTGAACAAACAGGTATCTACAAAATCAGAATGTAGCCACATCCCAGACTTACCTTCTGGCATTCTATTTGTTTTTCTAACATCTCCTGCTTCTTTTTCCTCATATCTTGCTGGAGTTTCATTGCCTCCTGTAAGAGGAGAAAATTCTTTCCATCAATAAAAAGCAGTCTAGCATTATATGTACTCATAGAGATCATATATGTACTCCTATAGATCATATTGTCCTCTTCAAGCTATGGAAGTAAAATCCACAACCAAAAGTACTGTCTGCAAAAAGCACAAGTATGAAGCACAGCTGATTCAATAAGTAAAAAATAAGTAAAACGCTAATTTCCTGCTGTAAGGTACTTTACTAACATTTTGTCCCCTTAAGACACCTCTTAAGAGACACTGTGCATGGTCATGCAAGTGTCTCCTACCTGCAGAGATTAAATCCACAAACCCTCAAGCAAACCTGGGAAACCCAACACGGCCAAGTGCGTCCAGTAAGGCACCCCAAAAGGACACTCCACACATGATTACCCCAATGTGCGCTTCCAAGACAGTCCCATAACACTGACCAACTCCACACACACATATAAAGCCATAGAGGACTGGTTGAGGTTTCAGGTGCCCATCAGACCTTGCATTTAAGGCACTTTGCTCCTGACACTGTCAGGCAGCCATCAAGCATTAAGTACCTGTTTTTTTTTAAGGGCTTCTTGCATGTCATGAGGTTTAGACCCTGCACCAGACTTCAGGGTTGTCTTCAAGTTTGGAGAACTGTAAACCATTTTTGAGTGGCTTGTAGAAGTAGGAAATATCTGAAACAGTAAAAAACACAGAGTAAAATATGGAATATTTTAAAGTGACCATGATATATCAGCAGGGAACTTCAGTGGATCATCTTCCCTGAAACACCAACTCAGATGTCCAGATTTGTGCAAGGAGGCAACAGAAAGACCAAGGCAATTAAAACACATGGATAAAGACATCAGTCCAGTCAAAAGGGTTTCTGAAAAAGATACTGTCTTTCCTTCTCCATGGCAGACTCCCTTTGCATCCCAATTCCCACCAGGACACCGCTGAAGGTGAGGATCTGCACTTGCCTTAGTTTCAGCTCCGCAGTCGCAGCCCAATGTCCCCTTTCTGATCAAGTAAGGCAGCAAAAGCCACTCTCTTAATGTGTCTTAATCTCTCACACTTTCTTAAAAGGACTTCCCCATGGCCCAGAACACATGCTGCACTATGGTATCAGTGTGAATTGAACAGTACTGGCTTGAACTCTGGGTACAAATAATCTCTAAGCTTCTAGCACTGCTGTTGAAGCACAGCATAATCTCAGAAGTTACAGGGAGAGTCATTACATTTGTCAACAATAGGGTGGTCTCACACACAGGTTCTCAGATTTGTTTACTATCAAGCACTGCCAAAAATATTTTATGCTATTTACAACACTGATAGTGTTGTAGCTGATAGTTCCTAAAGTCATTGTCCCTATTCCATATAAAGAGTTGATGAAATGAGAAAGAAGTGACTGACCATGGCTGCATGAAACATTACTGAAAAGGAACAGAACCAAGTGGGAACAATTCACAAGTTCTCTTTGCTTGTTCCTTCCTGGCTGACAAGCCAAAGCTGTACCTGAGAGCATGACCATGGTCCACTCTCAACGTACCTGAGACTCCTCCACCCCAGCCCCAGGCTGGCTGAGCTCAGGCTGGCTCCCGCCCGCTGCTCCAAGGCGCCTTTTCACTGGGACTTTGTTAAGGACGTAGGCACCAGATGCCAGGGGTTTGTTCATCACCTGTGTATCCACAGATTTGAAAACATCAAGGTTAGATACTTTGCTTTCCTGCAGCAGCAGCCACTTGGGAAGGCTGCTGAGCCCCCCGACAGCACGTACCTTGGCCAGGCTGCTGTGCACGGTCACGGCGGGCGCTGAGGCCAGGGCCTGCTGCTGCAGGTGCTGCAGGGCCTGCGGGGTGGCCGGTGGCTGCTGCTGCTGCTGCAGCAACGGGGGCTGCTGCTCGCTCTCCCTGTGCCACAGCACCCGGATAAACCGATTGCTCAGCACTGCCTCCGTGCTGGAAATCGCCTTCCTCGCCTCGTCGTTACTCAAGTACTGAATGAGAGCAGCTTCAGGATCGTTCTGGAAAGCAACCTAAAGGAAAAGTTCACAAATGCATTATTTCTCAAGGAAGAAATCATTTCAGCCATTAGCAAACCCATCTACAAATAATGTGCAATGATGAGTTGGGTATCCAGTGTATTAACAGCTCAAAACACTGGTAAGACATTCTGTGTAATTAAAGCAAAGCAGCTTTTGGAAACATTACGTGTACTTGCAGCTAAGTCTATATACATTTAAATAAATGAATGAATAAATTAATAAGACTACTTCACCAACAGCATCACCTACTCAGAACCTTGTGCAGTGCCTCTGGGGTATGTCTGGTATCACTGGTGCTGACCCAAAGGCTCTTTATCCCAGCCTCCTGAAGGACCAGAGCTGCTTGAGGGTGCAGAGTGCTTTGGCCTTACCACACCCTCAATACAGCAGCATCTCTAAGTCTTGAATAAGCATCTTTTTCCCTAAAAATTAGTATCACAGCAATAAAAATGTATCTTGGACTTTCTAGTGTAGTGATGAAACAGCATGTTTGAAATGTATTATTTCATTAGAGAAGTGCAGAAAGCACAATATCTTTTGGGCTAAGACTAAGTTATCAAGAAATACAGAGGCTTCTCAGATATGTGTCTCTTATTTAGACCTCTAACTGAGGATTTGAGAGGCAACCGTTTTGTCTAGAAAAATAAATGGAAATTAAATGCTATTTTAACTACTATCTTTTTTAAAGTGCTTTTTCTGTTTTTTTACAGGGGAAGGACACCCCTGAGTTGGAACCAGTTCTAGGACACCAAGTAGTAACAAACTGAAGCAGATAAAGACTCTTCTGTAGCATCCTTGTCAAAATCCTCACCATCAAATACCATAAGACTATCATACAAGACAAACTGTCAGATCATCTCTTTCAAAAGTTATACACAAGGTGCTCAAAAATCTGAGCTGGTTTAGACACTGTTAAACCTGCCAGCCTTCCAAATATAATTGGCAACATGAAGGCAGATGCCAATATGTATTACAGAATTAAGATAATAATACACAGTAGACCACGGAAAGGTTTCTCTGAACTTGATTACCACCTCTCCAAATTTGTCACCGCTAACATTTCGCAAAGAAACCACGCAGTATTCAAGCAGGCCTCAGGGAAAATAAAATACCCACACACAGACATAAAACTGGACTTTGTTTTTTTACCTGAATGTTTACAATAGTTCCAAATTTGCTGAAGTGTTCGTTGAGCTGTGTAATATTGTTCAGTTCTGGTGGAATTTTTCGAACTTCTAACTTTGTATTAGTATACTGATTCTTTTTCAAAAACCCTGGCTTATTCTGGTTGTTATTCACTTGCCTAGAGAAAAGGAGAACAGGAAGAGTTCAGAGAAGAGTTCAGATAAGTACACGTGTGCCTAAGTAAGGCAACAAATGGTAACACACATCTAAATGGCATTTTCCCCCTAAAAAGTACACCCTCTAGACACTAACAAAAGAGAGCTTCCCTCTGACCCCATGTTTAGTCTCCATATTATTT
The DNA here is from genome assembly GCA_013390105.1 of Tichodroma muraria. NCBI lineage: Eukaryota > Metazoa > Chordata > Aves > Passeriformes > Sittidae > Tichodroma > Tichodroma muraria. Next base: position 185,227 of record WAAG01025522.1, read on the forward strand.
GGACACAGGCTTTCCGACCCAACCATCCCGAATAACAGAGACTGGTGAATAGCAATGTTCACAGCACTGGTAGCAATTGAATACATTTGAATTAACATCTGTAGCTAATTCTTACTTTCCCAGCCAGGGTTTCTTCAGTGGACATTCCATGCTGCTTGGAGATCTTTTCCTGCTGTCTGGTTCCAGGACAACTCTAGTGACATTGCTGCTATTATTTGTAATGGGAATGGGAGGTTCAGTTTGGATGATAATGTTGGCAGCTGGAGGGAAGGAAAAAGGTCTGTGTTATTCCACCACACATGGAAAAGCCTTCACAGAGCAAAACAGAACTGAGATTAAAAACATAAACATTAGGAAGACTTTATCAAATTGGTCAGTTTTGTTTCTGAACACAATCATTCACATCATTCCCTAGCCTAACTAAACATCCTGAGAGAAACACACATGGTCCAGCTGGGAGGGATGGGTTTTGGCCTTTAAGATTAGTGTTAGCTTGAAGAAACAAAGCTAAAATTTCATTTTTCAGGTACTAAAAACTCAGATTCTGCAGGAAAATAAAGAAAGGAAAAAAAAAAAAAAGAAAACCCCAAATCCCAACAAAACAGAAAAGGAGGAAAAGAATCATGGGTGGATCCCCAGGCTTTAGGTTAGAGCTCTGCAATGGGCAGGGGCTGAATTAACAACCAGCTTACCCTGCGTGAACCCTTGACAGAGCAAAAGCAACCAAGAACCCGTTCTTTCCACTGCTATCCCATTGCCAGCCCTCCAGCCAGGTTTCAGCAACAAACTGGTAATTAAGCACAACTATTATACTCTTTTAAGACATTAGATTTAAAGTCTGAAGCAATTCTATCAACACAAAGTTTGCTAGAAATTTATTTGCAACCCTTTCAAGATCGTGCCCTTGGTTTAGTCTCCTGTGAATGCCAAATATTCAACCCCTAAAAAGAAGTCTGAGTTATACAGCAATTTGTATGGCTTTTATATAAGCCAGGGCTCTGCTGGTTACACTGGTGAGAACAGAGACTGGGCATTTCTGGGCATGGCATCCTCACTCTGGAGGATCTGAGAGCAAACCTTTCACACCTGTAACAAAGACAGTAAAGCAAGCTGTGTGAGGCCCAACCACTGAGCACTCACCCCTGCCTTACCCCTGGGATGGGATTTCAGAACCTGAGGGCCAGCAACTAAGCCCCAACCCTGCCTTTGTGACAGTCATTAAGATGCAAACAGCAACAGCAAATTCTACAATAATATTTAACCATATTCCTTACGAGATGAGTGATTGGAAGGAAATACTGAATTAAAAAAAAATAAAAAGTCACTCTCATCTACTGAGTAAGAAATACTGAAGTATAACAATAGACCCCAAAATTTAACATATTTGGTTTTAAGAATCAGGGCAGGAAAAACATGACAGAGAAAGAATGTTTTGCTACCACAGCTAAACTTTGAAGAGCCTTGACTTGTGCCCTTCCCTAAAAGATACTTCGTACACATCACCACTAAGAGACAGCAGCCACATCCACGCAGGCAGGGGCTAGGAATTATGCAAGTGCAGACTGGGACTCCCATGAGCTGGGAAATCGGAATGATACCTGCGATGTTCATTTCAGAGAGAACACCTGGCTGACAGTCAGACTATGAAGCACCAAAACATGCCACAATAGTTCCTTTCTTTACTACCATCACAACAGCCAAGGCAAGGATCTTGGATCACCTCTGTGCCCATGGCTGATCAAAAGCAGTCTGCAGACTGTGCTGCTAAAGCCACCTGTAGGCAGCATTTTTCTTTCTAGGAGTTCCCAGTACCTGGTAAATACCTTCAAAGGCTGAAGAGGAATAAAACCCCAACCAACCAACAAAACCCTTGTAGCATTCCCAAGCAAGTGGTTTTTTTAATCAAAAAGGCTGGTTTGACTTTAATATGGGCATGTTAGCACTTAAAAAAGGTAGAAATGTCAAAAAAAAAATGCTCTGAAACACTAGATCAGTGAGAAAAACTAGCGCTTCAGCCTGAAAAAGAGGGAAAAAGTGTTGATGGTCTTGGACAAAAATAGCAACAGCAATGAGCAGAACCCTTCCTACCTCGAGGGTTTGTATCCATCTCCCCAGATGTTAGGCCAATTAGATTTGGACGCTGCATTTGTGCTCTCGTAAAGAACTGCCGATACTGAGATCTACCAGCACTGGTAATACTAGGAGCTTCAGGGTTATAGCCATCTGGCTCATATGTATCTACAAAAAAAGGAGAGAAACGACAGAATTTTTCAAGTGAGCTTAAGACTCGGGGTTAATTTTCTTTTAAGGGAGTGCACGGATGTCCAAGAGTCAGAAGCTGTCTTGGATGAAGAGAAGAGAGGTGGTACAGCCAACCTGTGCAGCCATTGCAAACCCTCACCTGATCTTCAGGCCTAGCCTATCTGGACACAGCCTCTTTTGGTTTTTACTCTGGCACTGTTTGTCCAAAACACACAGATCACAATACAGAGTACTGCTGATCCACTGCCTGGAAAGGCCTGAGGTGTCTGTGTGGCAATGTGCACAACATCTGGCAGTGTTTTAAGGGCAACAACACAGGCTTTGGTTTCAGCATTTATATAGCAGAGTCTAAGATGCAAAGAGATGTCCAGCCTGTGCTGCCCAACAGTCTAGTTCTCCTCAGAAAAGAATTTTAGGTGAAGAACATACTTAAATGATTTCAATCAAAGAAAGCTGAGAAATGAGGTAATGGAACCAATACTTACCTACTGAATTCTCTTTATGTAAGAGTGAGATCAGCTGCCTAGCTTAGGTAAGGCACTAATGATCATTTTCATTAGAAGGGGTCACGACAAGAATACAAGATGACAGAATTGACTCCTATTGCTCCTCCAGCCCAAGGTCCAAATTGAGGATAATGCAGTTTTTTAGCCTTGAAAAGGAAAAGCTGTACAAGAACTAGAATGAATGAAGTCTGTGAAGAGCCTCCACAGGAACAGAATGAATGCCTGTACAAGGGAACCTGACAGACGTGAACCCCTCCAAAATCTCAGTTCCTTATTCTGCAGCAACAAAGACAACCCTACAGTTAAAAACAGATGCCCCAAAATATCCACACTGATAGCAGAGCCCGACACTATAAAACAAGAACTTTCTCTAACCTTGAAGGAGCTGAACCACAAGCTCCTCTTCCCTGATTTAGAACTTGATTGACTGCAAGAGGGCAACCAGGAGCTGTTACCACAACAGTCCAAGAACAGGACATGAGAATCTCCACAGAGGTTCTGGAGAACAGAATCACTGTGAAGCCCTGTGAGCTCTGACAGGCAGAATCACCCATTAGAAGTTCTGGAGCTGAAAGGATCAGATGGTGACACCTGAACACCCAACAGGACTTAGGGATAACAGATTATCTAGTAAGAAATTTGAGTGTCTGAAGTTCTGAAAAGCATGGAAGTCACAAATAAAATGACATGGATAATGAACTGAACTAGATCCCCTCTTTGAATAAAATTCAGAATATTTATGTTAAAAACCCCAGATGAGAATATTATAAAACACTGACATTTAATTATCTTATTTTGGTCATATAGAACATGCCATTAATGTTCTATATGACCAAATATAGATTTAATGCCATTAAATGCCATTAATCCTTTAATTATCAAAGAAATAAATTGTCCTGCATTTAAATTGAGCAATCTAGGACTTTCCAGGTATTTTGTTATTTTCCCTTGTAAAAACATACTTTTAGAAATTTTGAACTCTGTTAAGGAAGAGGGACATGTCCAGTGAAAGGTAACAACTTTTAGAAAGCTAGAACCAGGGTGATTCTGGAAAAAGAAAAGATAAACTACTGATGTCTATGTAGACTGTACAGACTATTGCAACATACAGCTTGAAAAAAACCCCTCTTATCTGTATTAGTCCAAACTGGAGAGGAATAAAGCCTAAGTTAAACAGCAATTACAGGTTTGCAGATCCATCTTTCACTTACTAATGTCCTACTGAATGGCTTGAAGATGAAAGGAACATTTCTTATGCAGCAATTGGATTGATGTGAGCACATGAACCTCAGAGCTCCCCACAGTGCTCCTCCTCAGCCCAGGACAGAGCACTGCTGCCATTCCATTCCAGAATGGATGATGGGCAGACCCAAGGAGAGCCATCAGACTTCTTTTTAGATTTGTATATATTGGAGGAAGACAGATCATCATTTGTAATCACACATCAACAGAGAAAATGTAAAATTTTTCTGTCAAACAGATTTAAAGGCGTTTGCTTACGTTCTGACACTGTATAGAGCAGGTTCTGAGGCAGAGGAGGAGGCAGCCTTGCTCCCACGGGTGCTAGACTGGGCACTGTGCTTGTCCCTGGCTGGTCACGACTGTTTATCAGGCTGGACTGTGTTAAAGGTGGTCCTGCAACGACACCACAGAACGGATCACACACGGACAGCCCAAAGGCAAAACATGCAAACAGTTTGGTGCTGTGTTTATGCCTTGCTCTGAGCAAGGTCAGGGTTGTAAATGTCCAATCCCACTACAGTAACAGTAAACTGAGAAGCCTGTTCAGCCTGTAAGCTACTCTGATTCCAACACCTTTTCTCTTTCTCAGGAGAAACAATGCTTTGAGGGAAAAGAAAAAAGGGTCTTTTCTTCCCCAGTGTTTTGTTAGTGCTAGAGATGCCTTAACCACCTCAGCTACCATGGAGAGCCAAGGCTTGCTCAGAGCAAGAGATCACAGCAGCAGCATATAGACTGCAGTTCTGAAACAAAAACTGCAGGGCAAGAGGCATTCCCAGACAAGGAATTTCTCTAGCTGGCTGTGCTTTGGTTTCCCCATGTATCATACATTTTGACTGTATGATCAAAAAGGACCCCGAGTGGCACTACACAGCTCATCCTGAGCACTGTCCGTTCTCTCATGGCAAGTCAGTTCCATCCACAAAAGGGCTCATGCAAAGTTTAGGGTTAATCCTGTATCAAATTATTCCTCAGCCCAAAATTGCTGATATTGGACACAATTATCACAGCATTTATTTTGTCCCTGGAATAGACAGCACTGAAACAGTAAGCATGACCCTAATATGCTATTTCTTCATGGAGTTTATAAGATGCAGTAAGATAACACAAAAGGCTCAACATCTCAGGTAACTGCTGATCTCAGAAAGCTCTTAAATGTGTCAAGAATGTATTGCTTTCTAGAGGCAGATAATGTAGCACCAGAGCTTTATCAGAACCTCTAGGAGACTGAATCGCAACATTTTTTGCATTACAGCAGGAAAAAACCCTGGCTAGTAAGTGTCAGTGACCAATGCAACCACTACCAGCTACCACCGAGGTGAGCTGAAAGATCCCCAGCTCTGCTCCCCCGCCCAATTTAACTCCGTCTGCAGCGCTAGAACGCCCCCAGCGCACCAGGCGAACGTTCGGAATTCTTCGGGCACTGCTCCGAACAGCACGCTGCCAGCAAAGGAGCTGCAGCGGAGCCCCCCCCGTGAGCCCGGCCGTGACTCACGCGGGACGGGCAGCACGACGGGCGGCGGCGGCTGCGGGTGGGGCTGCGGCACCGGCAGCCGCAGCCCGCGCACCGGCCCCGGCAGCGGCGGCAGCAGCAGCCCCGGCGGCGGCGGCAGCCCCGGCGGCGGCGGCGGGAACGGGATCATGCTGGGCAAGGAAACCTCATCTACTACTAAAGGATCGTTTCCGTGATCAAACTGGCAGAGATCACCAAGGACACAATAGCCTCGCTCTGCAAAACAGGACATTTCACCTCATGTTAGAAAACACACGCAGTAGTTCTCGGCAGTTTATAACATTTCAGGTTTTCATGGAATTTCTTACTAAAGAAAACATGCATCCACTGATACATTATTATACTGTAAAGCAAGGTTTTACAAAATAAATACTTCATAAAAGCAAACAAACTTACATGCATTCATCATAAGAGCTGTGAAAAAAACAGTCAGAAATACTGTGGTTTATTTTAAACACGCACACACTGCAATCTGCACCAGGAGTGCCAGTGGTTGAGGTATTTGTCTAGCACACACAGAACTGTGAAAAATCTCCATATGTTCTTATCCAGCAATTGCGACAGCATATGCAAACTGCTTCCAGTAAGACCAGTTTCTTAGTCCAGTACAACAAAGGTCATCTCCACATCTGTTACATACAAGGTACACACCACGTACCGCTGCAGTGTGACTGGCTGCTCACACTTAGTGAATACCTAAAAAAAAGTCACAGAAACATTGAAGTAAGGCATGAAACAAAACTAAGGAACAGTTACCATCATAATCTTGACATCTTCTTTTAGGAGGAGGGTTTCTGCCAAATGAACTGGGATTGCTGTGATTGTTGAAGTAATTTGACCAGCTCTCTGTGGTGCTTTCAAGGTGGTGCGCAGGTGCAACTACAGTTACAGCACTGGGAATAGCTTGTGCAGAGGAATACTGTTCAGAGGATTTACTGGGAGATGCGGACACCGGATTATATGAGCCTTCAACGTCATTTTTCTCACTCTTGTATTTTGATCTCTCTCTCTCTCGGTGCTCTGTTTAAAAAAAATAAAGCTGAGTAAAGCCTTCATGTTTTGCTCTGTACATCAGAGTCACGAGCAAGATAATAACACATTCCCTGAAATACTCAGCGTTCTGCACATTGAACTGCTCTTGAAGGAGCTCAGTCTTATCAATGGAGTGATAACTAAATATAATGTAAATGGGGGTTTAACTTCAGAAATATCGAAGTTTTCTTTGCAAAATGCATTTTACTACTCTACTACTTATTTCACTCTGGTTTACAGCTCCCTTTTAAAGGAGAAAGAAGGGCAAAAGCCTGAAACAACAAACCTACCTCTGCCCTTAACTAACGCGGTCTCAAGGTGCGTGGAATGCTGTAATCTGTGCCACTTACTTTTCCGACAGACCTGAACTAGCCCTAAAAGAACAATCATAAGGTAACTACCTGCAACTGCAAAGAAGCCTTCTCTAAAAAATACACAGTAACAAGATGAAAGAGGGAAACACTGCTTCGCAAAAAGTTCAATCCTTAGGAAAAAAAAAGAATAAAATCAACAGCTTTGTCAGAACACACAGCACAGAAGTATGAGCTACTAATATCCACAGGAATACACTTGCAGATAAATTAAGAGGTTAGAGAAGAAAACAAACCCCTTAATTGTTCTGCTCTGAAGAACATCATCTTAATAATTTCAAGAACACAAAGCTATCAGAATTTGCTCTAACTTCTCAAGGGCATCTCCTGGCTGCTAGACTCCTCAGAACGTCCAAGTCACAAGTGTCACTGCAATAGGGTGCTCTCGTGAAGCAGCACCCTGGGTACTCACCACTCCTGCTGCCATCCCGGTCCTTGCTGCGGCCCCTGCTGCGGCTGCGGCTCCGACTCAGCCCTCTGCTTTTGCTCCGGCTCTTACTCCTGCCCCGGCGCCAGCCAGACTTCTCCCTGTACAAGTCACTCCTATCATAGTATCTGTCATAGTCCCTCCATTTCCCATCATCCCGCTTTTTCTCTCTGGTTCTAGGAAAGACAGATGCAGACCACGTCAGTGAAAAGAGAAACAAAATTAAAAAAGAAGCTTGCAACACAGAAAGATAGTGTTCATCTTTCCCATTCATTTGGGCAGTGAAGCACTCCAGTCAGAGTTTCACAAATTACAGAGAGAAGTATAGAATCTTAAAGCTGATTCACTGGTCTGTAGAAAGCAGAAGCAGGAATTGGCAAGGTGAGACAGTTATGATGCTCAAACCAGAAGGCTTTAAAAACGATGCTGACATGGTGTGAACAATTGCCCCCACACCCTACAAACCCCAACAATGTTCTTCATTTATGTAACAAGGCAAACAATGGAACTGATGACATTCCTAGGAATTGTAATTTGAAGAATACTATCATTCTTTTGCAAGAGGCCAACTTCTTGTGGAGACTTCTCGTGCACGTGATCAGCATATGCACAACATATCACAGTCAAAGGAAGGAGAAAACCCCTATTTTTCACAAAAATCACTACCTACAAGGTAAAAAAACACAGTCAAAGACTGACAACAAATACAGCAAAATTTCTTAATGTTGTGGCTCAAAGCTAACCTTTGCTCACTGGAATCTGCACGGCTCCTCTGGGGACTGGAATACTTCTTCTTCCTGCTCTCCCGCTCTTCTTCAACAGACTCTTGAAAATTCTGTTTAACACACAACTACCAAACAAGGATGAGTATCACTTTTTTTTAATGAAGAAAACGACACTAAAATGTAGTTCAAGTTACAGACAGCATCCCAAAGAAAACAATACTCAGGTATTACTTGCCCAGAGCACTGAAGCACTACAAGTAAACAAGTACTAGAGTCTGTTGAAGGGTTTTGGTCTCAAAACTTTCTTTTTTTTCTGCAGAAGAGATGCCCCTAAATAAAACCACTTTGATGTTTTGTTTCTAAAAAGGATTCACGAACGACAAGATCTCTCTCCACTCTACTGCCTTATTTAGCATAAGCAATTCTACAAGTGATGTATTTCCTGAACCTTTAAACACAAAGTCTGGAGTCACCTCTCCAGGTAGGGAAGTCACTAGTTGACATTTTAAATAACTGCTTCAAGGCAAAAACCTGCTCCCATGGTGGAACTGGTCACATTTCTTGCTGGCCTCCACCGCAGCAGGTTCAGAAGCCTGTCAGCTGTACCACTACTGCAAACCACTGACCCATTCTGCACTTCTGCTGCCATTTCACACTGCTTACAAGTTACTGTAAATTTTGGTGGAAGAAGTTTACATGCACTAGTCTTTAAAAGACTTTTTTTCCAATAGAAACAAAAAGGAAGGCTTCCTGCAACCTTGTAAAACAGGATTATCTGGGGAGAACTGGCAGAAACACTCAAGACTGGGCTTAACAGGGCTTTGGAGAGCCCCAGCTGCAGTCCTGCTCCCAGCACAAGGTGTATCACATGGCACCCGGGCCCCCTCCAGCCCTGACCTCACTGTGATTGCACGTGTGGTTTATTTCCTGGCCTCCACAGGAATCACACCATACACCAAGCTTCGTGACACATCCTGAAGGCCTTGCTGATGTCAAAGTAACGAACTCATCTCCTGAGTTCTGTAACGCTGTCCCATAAAGCTGGCCTAGATATCTTCTTTTGCTTATTGCCACTCCCCTCCAGCCCTCCAAAACTCCTCTGCCCCTACCAGAGCACTGGTTAAGTCAACTGAAGGCAATTCTACAGGATTTTCTGTAAACTATGACAGTACTTTGAGAACAGAGGGGAAAGTTCTTACAGTGAAAGTCTTGTTCAAATTATGAACTGCCATAAGCAAAGCTACTTCCATAAACTGCCAGAACTCTGCGTCACATCCTCAGGTAAAAAAAGGACATCAGAAAAGAGGAAAAAAAGTAAAAAGCAACTTTAATTTAAATCAGTTGATGTACCACATTCAGGTAAAAATGACCTGCATTTGCTTGGGATGACCTGGGTTTGGCTGACTGACAATTTATGCAATTATTTGTCACCTTCTCTCAAAAATTTGATTGCTTTCAATTTTGCCAACAGAACTTAAAATCAAGGTAAAAAGAAAACTGTTGGCAAACAAACTCTGACTTTCCAAAGTAATTATTCTAATACAGAGGCTGACATATTTCAGTGATTTTATGCATCACAGAAAACATCGTAAATAATTTTCATTCCTCACAGAATATACAAAATTGGAAATGTTTTTGCTGTTTCTCCCTCTCAAACCATTCCAAGTAATTATTCTGGTATTGCCAGAGCCATGAATAGGATTTCTGAGTGCTTGATTGAAGGTAGACTCTGCAAAGGGATGTAAAATGTTCTTGTCTGAATAGTCACCTCCCATGGTTCTTTGGATAGAGATCATCAGTCACAACAGAACATATTTATCTGTCACATTTTGCCTCACAATTTTAGGAGAGCTAATTTGAAAATAAAAGGCAGGCAGAATAAATAACATTACCTCCTCCTTGACTTCTTCTTTCTCTTGCCCTGCAGGCTTTGCCTCTGCCTTTGTGGGCTCAGCAGAAGGAAGGTAACTCTTGGTATACAAACTTTCAAAAAGTTTATCTACAAACCCTGAAGTTTCTGAGGATACAGAACACAAAAAAAATACTGTTACATATGCATTTAAGTACATTCACCAGAGAAGATCCTGAAAACAGTTCAGCCAGGTGGGCTGCTTCCAGCAGCAGCACCTCAGATTAATGAGCATTAGCTCCACTGAAGGAGCTGGAATTACATTTGTGGCACTTGAGGCTGTTCATTTAGAGAAAGAAATTCCTCAGGTACATCACAGACAGCAACAGAGACTTCTCTTGTTCTGAGGGGCAAGCATGACTGGCGCCTGTGATCAAAGAACAAGTTCACAGCCATCCACAAGTTCCATCAGCTGCACTCAGTAGCCTCTTTAGGGCAATTTTTATGAGAGTAAATAATTCTCAACACCCTCATCAGCAGTTCAACATCACAAGAAATGCACAATAACCCTCACAGTGAGTGACAGACTTTCAGGTGTTTAAACCCTTGACTACGAAGCAAACTGCCACATGTGAAGCTTCCAGCAATCTGAAGGATTAACATGGACCAGGTTTTCAAAAGTTACCAAACACCTGTCAGAGAAGCTTCTGACAACATGACTGACACTTTAAATTAAATTGCTTTTATTTAAGAACATTTCCTCCCACCCACTGTGTAAAGTCCAAGTTACATGACTTCATCTTATGATTATTACTTTTTTTAATCACAAGATCTTTATTCCTTCAAACTCTGTATGAAATATTCACGGCTAAAAAGATTTTGAAGGCACTAAAGGTGCACCACCCTCCCTCCTCCCACCAAGAGCCGAAGCCCCCAGACAGCCGTGGCCACCACACCTTTCTGCAGGAACACATCCAGCTGGTCAGCACAGAAAGCTTTCAGCTCCTTCTCGGGCTTGTCTTTCTTGACTAACGCCACGACATAGTTGGCCAAGGCTGAGGGGTCTGCGTCACATCTGGCGAGAGAGAGAGCTGTGCTTGGCCGCTGCAGGATGCCAACCCCGGGGGCACGGTCACTGCAGAGCCCCCAGGAGCTCCTGCAACAGCCCTGGGCCGCCAGGCTCACACCCAGCACCAGCACAGCTGCACTGCAGCCACGGAGCCAGCAAAGGGCTTCTTGCAACCACAGCCCAATATTTTAGTTGCCTTGTGAACACCCCAGCTGCACCTAACAAAGGTGCCCCTTGTCTGCTCCTCCTGAGCTCTGCTGAGGGAAAACCACCTTTCTTTTGCCGAGACAGAACCCACTGCTGCTGAACCTCCTCCTGGCCCAGCAAGCAGACCTCGAATGGCTCTACAGGCACAGCAGAGCACAGGCCAGGGAAGGCACTGCACAAGGACTGAGAAGGATTAAACCATGTTTAAAAATTAAAACATTGTTATACAGGAGTTCAGAACATGTCACAGAGGTCCATTTTCAATACACACACAGACATCCTGCACAGCTTCAGCGACTGTCTTAGTATGCTGGGGTTTCCTCCTAAAGGATACTTCCACTACAGTAACCTTTCAACACTCGTAGAACACCTAAAGGGGAGCAATTACTGACCCAGGTTCTCTCCTCACGCTCCCTCACCCCATGTCTGGCTCCACAAAGACCAAAGACACCAACTTCGTGCAGTGATACTTCACCACTGATCTTTAAAGTGGATATTGCTTTAGATTCCATTATTCAGCTACTAGGAACACGCCAGGTATGAAACAGAGTAACAGTGTGACTAAGCAGCAGCTCCTTGCTCGGCCTTTCAGAGGGTGCAAATGCCAGATATCAGGTGGGGACAGAAACTTAAAATACTCAGAAGACTTTTTTTAAAAAAAATAATATTTAAAGAGGTGATTGTGTATTTTCTGGGAACAATAACTCTGGAAATAGAAAGAAAAATTCTGAAGCATATATACCTCAATCTCAAGTAAGAAAAAGATTGAGAAAACAAGCAAACGGCAAAAAGCCAAGCAGAGGGCAACAGGTGACAGAAATAAAAATCCTCAATGAGCAGCAATCAAGCAGCCCTGCTCCCATGTAGCCTCCAACAACATCCAACCTTCACTGAAAGCCAGGGTAAATGGAGCAATTAAGAACAAAGAAACCACAAATTGACAGATTTTACAATTCTTACACACACAGAGAAATAACCTGTATGTGATGCATTCACTGTGTGTGATGTACTGGGGCCTTCACCCACTGACTATAAATCTTCCAATTTCAAACAGAGGAGATGATCCCTCACTTCACAACGATCACCCTTCCTTCCTCCAGATGTCAGTCCCTCCCAAGCACCCCATCCCATCCCGTTTTCAGTATGGACACACAAGGTGAGTGCACTCCTCCAGGTAAGCCAGCTTGTATTGTCACTCTAGTGCCACTACAGAGTCCCTGACTGTCGGGGCCCACTGGCCAATTCCTTGATTCTCTGCCTCACATTCCACAGTGCAGCTCAAATCCCCAAGGAACACTGGACACCGACTTGAGTTGGCAGGGAAAGTGCAGGAGCAGGAGTCATGCTCCAGTCTAGAGACTTTCCATGGGGTTTGACCAAACACCAGAGAAATGAGTGATTGTAACAAGGGAAAAAGAGTTGTTCTTTGTGAGGAACTCCCAAAAGCCTAATACTTAATGATGGCAACTGAGCAGACCTAAGGCCTATTTAAAACTCTTCCCACAGGCCTCGCTTGTTCTTAATGGGAGACCTAAGCCTGACCAGGCACTCACAAGCAGCTTCCCCCGGGGGCCACCCAGTGATCCCTCGCTGTGCCTGCACCACCAGCACCAGCTGTGCCCAGGCACCGCAGAGCTTGGGACCAGCACAAATCCAGCACCACTCTGCAGCCAGGATGAGTTATCAGAGCCCATAAAATGCACGACACGACCTGGATCAATGCTGACTCCATCCTAGTCCCACTCCCACTGTAAGCAGCAGCAGGATGTAAATGCAGAGTTCCCACAATTTCAACGTTATTCCTGACTTTGCCAGCTCCTGCAGCAGCCCTTGCCTCTGCTCCGAGATGACAGAGCTGGGACTGCAGTCTACAGCACAGCAAGGGCAGCAGCTGGAGCACATAGAATCACAGAGATTGGAAAAAAGCTCCCAGACCACCAAATCCAATCTATGCCTGATCCCCACCTTGTCCCCAGCCCAGAGCGCTGAATGCCACGTCCAGGGCTTCCTTGGACACCTCCAGGGATGGGCACTCCAAACCTCCCTAGGCAGTTCCAAGGCTTGAGCATCCTTTCCATTAAAAAATTCCTCCTGGTGTCCACCCTGAGCCTCCCCTGGCCCAGCCTGAGGCCATTCCCTCTCCTCCTGTCCCTGTTCCCTGGGAGCAGAGCCCAAACCCCCGGCTGTCCCCTCCTGTCAGGGACTTGTGCAGAGCCAGAAGGGCCCCCTGAGCCTCCTTTACTCCAGACTGAGCTCCCCCAGCTGCTCCTCATCAGACTCGTGCTCCAAACCCGTCTCCAGCTCCGTTGCCCGTTGTAGGACAAAAGGCCCCCGGCGCCTCCCCGGGCCCGGGCTGTCCCGCACTCCGGGCGCGCCAGGCCCGGGCCGGGGGCAGGCGGAGCAGGGCCGTAACACCTCGGCCGGGCCCCGCCCGCGGGAAGCGCTGTCCCCCCGGCCCACCCGGCCCGCCTGGCCGCACTCACATGGGCTCCAGCAGCTTGGCCAGCCAGGACTTAAGCGCGTCTACGCTCTCGATGATCATGGTGGCCCCGCGCCGCCCGCTCACAGCTACACCGCCGCCATCGCCGCGACCTGCCCGGCACCGCCCGCAGCGCAGCCTGCTGGGCATGGCCGGGGCGGGG
>WAAG01025522.1:206620-276669 GCA_013390105.1 Tichodroma muraria
AAAAAAAAAAAAAAAAAGAAAATGGAAAACCCACAATGAATTAATGACCCACTTCTGTCTCTTGGGAAATGTTGCTTGAAAGCTGATGTTAGTTTAAAAGCTGTTCTGCATTATGCGGAATGATTTTATTTTGGTAACTTATCTAATACTTTGTCCCCCCAGTGGCTTGAGAGGAAAAAACATCTTCCTGGTGGCGGCCACGCTCAGGCCAGAGACCATGTTTGGCCAGACCAACTGCTGGCTGCGCCCGGACATGAAGTACATCGGCTTTGAGACTGGCGGCGGGGACATCTTCATCTGCACCCAGCGCGCTGCCCGGAACATGTCCTACCAGGGCTTCACCAGGGACAATGGCGTGGTGCCTGTGGTCAAGGAGCTGATGGGGGAGGTGGGCGTCCTGCAGCCTGCTGCTCAGGCGGGTCCTCTGGGGCTTACGCTTACAAAGGCGTGGTGGAATTCTAATTGTAAAGAAAATACAGGAGGTATTACAGAAATTTTGGAGTGACTGAAATCTTACAATGCAAGCAGCAGGCAGCTTCCTTGGCAGCCAAGCTGCAGCTGCTGCTGGGAGAAGAGCCTGCTGCACTTAGCTGGGGACAGATGCATTCCTATTCCCTCAGCATGATGTGGTGAAAGGATAGTGTTAAGTAACACTTTTCTGCTTGCTGGTTAGAGTGAATGGAAAGGGAGGGGAAAAAATAATAGCTAGAAAGGGCTGTGTGGAAAAGGCTTTTATTGGTACTGACATTTCCAGTACATCTGTGTGAATGAAGCTTTCTTAGCTGAGTAGTGGATGTCAGTGGTTTTGGGGTTTGCTGTCCTTACCTTGGGTGCTTTGTGCAAGTGTCATCAGTGGTGTTTGCATCCTGATACAAAGCACCTTCAGCTGTTTGCATCCCTTGATCTCCATTCACTACAACTTGTCACCATTTTTGCTTGATCTTGCTTCAAAGAATGAAGTAGAAAATATGGGTTTTTTCCTTTGTTAATAGGGATGATGTGAATTCAAGCAAATTAGTGAGGTAGAAGACAGCTGCCACATCTTGAGTGCCTCCTGTCAGTGAATACCTTGACAATATGCTTTCCTTTCTTTGTTTAATGTCACTTTTGACACTGGCTTCCTAAGCCATTTCTGCCTCGATGCTGTTGTGCTTCAGATACTTGGAAGCAAACTGTCCTTCTGCTTCCTATGCTTTCCCAGTTCTACATACTAGTAGTTTAAGTTTCTTTGTATTTGATATTTGACTTTTCTAGCAATAAATAACCTATATCCTGTCTCAAATAATGCCACACGTTTTCATATGTACTTCCTCCTTGTCCATCTGTATATAAAATGTATTTAATTTGTTTGTAATGTGTCAGGAAAATTTACAGAAAATTTGAAGAATATCAGCCAGGAGAGCTTACTCTCTACTAGGCTGAAAGTCCCAGATTTACTGTAATGCTGTTCCTTTGTCCTGCTCAGGAGATTCTTGGTGCTGCGCTTTCGGCTCCCCTCACCACCTACAAGGTCATATACGCCCTGCCCATGCTCACCATCAAGGAGGATAAAGGTAATTCTGCAGCAGAGCCCATTGGATGGGCACTGGCGTTCAGTATGTGGGGACTAATCCTTTCATCTCTTTATGTTTTCCTTTGCCAAGGAACTGGAGTGGTGACAAGTGTTCCCTCTGACTCGCCAGATGACTTTGCAGCCTTGAGAGACTTGAAAAAGAAGCAGGTCAGTCTGTTAACTGAATTGTTTCCTTTCCCTAATAAAGAGGGTCAAAAGTGAATATCCAGTGGATAAAATGAAACTTGCTTTAATTGGCATTTTGCCATCTCTAACTTGAAATCAAAGCAGTTAAAAACAAGTGAAGTTTAAACCAAGTGGGCTGGGACAGATGGTTCTTTTTTCAGACTTCAGGTCTGAGTTTTGGATGAGAATCGTGTAACTTGTGCTGCATGTTAAGGCAGAGAAGAGCACCAGTGAAACAGAAATGAATTCCTGTTGTGGAAATGACTTCCAAAAATGAGATCAAGATTGTCTATGAATTTCAAATGAGACTGAAAGTGGTTGTTACTAACTGCAGGAGTACATCAGCGTCTGAACAGCTATCCCTGGCTACTGAATTTTTGCCCATTCATTTGAGGGTAGAGCAATATCAGTTTTTCACCTTTTAAAAAATGTAGACGATTATGGCAAAGAATCACCTGGAAATGAGATGGAAGTTGAGCTCAGGTGTCAGAAATGGTGAGAAAGCAGGGAAGTGGCTTTGTCTGATTTGTAATAAAACATTATGTACAAAAAAGACGATATGAATGGATAAAAACCTTTAAATCTAGAAGAATTCTATCTATTTCTTTTTTTTCTTCCAAATTTCAAGGCTTTGAGGGTGAAGTATGGTATCAGAGATGAAATGGTCCTGCCGTTCGAGCCGGTGAGTGCACCCAAACATGTCCATCTACAGCACATAGGATGTTATGCTCACTGATGAGAAATGAACCAGGAGCTGTGCTACCTCTCCCAGAGTTTCTGTTCAAAGTCCTTCTCAGCTGAAAGAGCTGAAAAGAACTTCAGGTTTTCATATTTTCCTGGAGTTACAACATTTGGTCTGTTAAGGGTTGCAACCCAGATTTGTTATTCTATGTTATACTTCAGAGAGAAAGGAAAGTATCAATTTTTATGGAATTATTGTTTTGGGAAATGTAATGCATCATTATACTGATAACCTGTTGGTTGATTAAAACTTAGTGCCCTCATGGCCAGATTAGGAGGGTATCTGTTCAGTGCAAAAAGCTGAAGTCCCTCACTGTTAGCGCAGCCTGGAGGCTGGGGAAGTTTTCATTAGAAAATGCAGATTACAGGTAAAGCCATCCCAGTATTCTGCAGTACCCTTGGTTCCACACGCTAGCTCCAGTCCTGGGGACAGCTCGGGGTGGTGGCATGTCACAGGATACACCTGGGCAGCTCAGGAATCCCCATGGGGGCTGCCAGAACTTCTGGGTGATGAGTGGAATTGCAGCAATCTGTTGTAAGCCCTGTGTAACTTGTGTTAGATGCTGTGAATGGACAAAGCGAGCAGTGGGGTGCAGGAGGGGTGTGACAGCCCTTTGTTAATTCTCAGGTGCCCATCATTGAAATCCCAGGCTATGGCAGCCTTTGTGCTCCATTTATCTGTGACGAGCTCAAAATCCAGAGCCAGAATGACAGAGAGAAGCTTGCAGAGGCCAAGGAGAGAGTGTACCTGAAAGGATTCTATGAGGGAGTAAGTAATACAAGATTTTGGTAAGTGGTTTCCTGGTGAGTTTAACTAGGAGAAAAAAAGGCAGGTAAACAATTTAAAAAAATAATCTCAAGAAAGAGGGACAGTGTCCTTTTTTCCCAGAGTGTCTCAATAGGCTTTTCATTTAGACTCTTTCTGCAGTAAGGTTCTGCAGTTAGAGGAGTGATGTAGAATTGGAGAAAGTTTCCGCTCATGCATCCTGTGTTCTCTGAGCATTATAACCTGGTTTTTGAACAAGTGATCACCTTCTGGGCTGCTGATCCATTTTGTTGCAAGTATAGATAGGGAAACTGTTATGAAATGAGCAAGGTGTTATTGTTTGCAGGGCTTTTTTTGTTTGGTTGTTTTTTGGTTGGTTTTTTTTTTCTTTCCCTGTCTTTACCTCAGTAGCTCACCATGTGTATTTCTCAGCTGTTCTTTTGTAAGCAAGCAATAGTTTTTATTTCTGACTCTTTGCAGTCTGTCATCTATGTGGATGCTGATGTGTACAAACCATTTTTGGGCAAAGGTGACTACACATAATGAAACAACCAACCTGTACTCTTATTTTTTGCATGTCAAAGATTGCAGCACCCACTACTTCCTTATATTGATTTGAACATCTGTGGCACCTATTTCTTGCTAAATTTTGAAAAAAAAATATCTCCTGTGACCCACCTTTTACAGGTGATGTTGGTGGATGAATTCAAAGGACAGAAAGTTCAAGATGTCAAGAAACGCATTCAGAAGCTGATGTTGGATAAGGTATGTGACAGTGTGCACACAGCTGCGTCTGAATTGTCTGGTTTGTCCTTTTCACAAGGCTGAATCACCAGAGGAAACCCCTGGTGTGGTTCTGCAGCCCTCAGGGTGCTTTGAGTCGCTGCAGAGAGAGGGACCTGGTGTTCTTGGGCTGAGTGGGCTGAGCAGCTTAATTGGAGTTCTCTTGTTCCTTGCCTTATTCTGTCACCCTCCCTAGGACATGTTCTGGTGGTCCAGTTTATTCTTTAGTATAGCTGGGAGGATACTGGAAGTGTAGCACCTGCACTGTTTCATCCCTTTCAAGCCAGTGAAGGGGATGTGTGATGTGCAAATGCCCCATTGCTGGGCTCCTCTTTTGGAAAATGAGAGCAGTAAACAAACAGTGATTGTGGCATCCCTCTAATGAGACTCCCTGATGAGGATTGGGAGTGGGAGAAGCTTCAGGCATTCAGTCATTATTCCCTTGTTGTTGTGGCATTGTTATGTACAGATTATAATGCATCAGGACTCATGGTGTGTGCAAGTAGATTTGAAGCTCAGCATCACATTTTCCTTTGCCTTCCCCCCTCCCTCTGTCCCCTAGAGTTTCCTAGGAGCTGTTTCAATCAGTGGGGAATATTTTGTGCTTATGTCCTTCTTTTCCTTATGCATTCTGTACAAAGTGCTGGGAGCTGGTACTTTAGAGAAGTACAGAGTCAAGCCTTGCCTCGTTTTACCCAGGGGAATACTGAGGCAGAGAGCCTGGGCAGTGGTGAGAGCTATGAGTAAATGCTATAAAATAAATTAGAATATAGGTGATGCTTTTTAGTAAGTTGTCAGGATTTTTAATACTTTGCTAAGTACTTAAATCTCAGCTTTCATTGCCCTTTCAACTCTTAGGGTGAAGCCATGATTTATATGGAACCCGAGAAACAAGTTATATCGAGATCTGCTGATGAGTGTGTTGTGGCCCTTTGTGACCAGTGGTAAGTGAAATGAAGCTGTAGTTATGAAGTTGCTCCAATTGTACACTACTTCTCAATTGCTTTATTACAATAAACCTCTCCTGACTGTAGGTATCTAGATTATGGTGAAGTGAGCTGGAAGAAACAGGCATCAGAGTGCTTGCAGCATCTGGAGACGTAAGTTATGAACATGGCTGTAAAGGAGAGTGACTTTGCTGCTGTTGGTGAGGTCTGAGAGGGCTGAAAGCAGTAAGAGCTTTCTCCTTACAGGTTCTGTGAAGAGACTAGGAGGAATTTTGAAGCTACCTTAGGTTGGCTACAAGAGCATGCGTGCTCCAGGACATATGGCTTAGGTAGGCAAAACATTCCTTTCTCAGTTGGTGCTTCGTAAGGATGGTACTCCTCGTTTCATTTGGAAGGCTTAAGTGCTATATAACATCCCCAGTGGTACAGGGAACAACATTGTCCAAGTTCTTTCTCGGCCCAGCATCCCAGAGAAGGTGTGCTTTTTTGGAGGTGCATGGGGCTGATAATGTTTGCACTGCTACAGGTAGTCTGTGCAGCATCTTGGTAGCTTTTTGCCTAAGCCATTGATTTGGAGGGGACCTCAGAAGAGGGAACTCAAACCATTTATTGGATTTTCTCTTTGACTTCTGATTAGCCTTCATCTTGACATGAGGCAGCTGCTAGAAGTGCACTATAACCCACAGCAGATGTTCTTGAGCTGAGCTGTGTCAGGAAACAGATTGAAAATCAGCAACTGTTAGCCCCTGAGTAAAATTTTCAAATGTATAGTTTAATTTTTTTACCAAATATTTTTAAAAGCATGAGTACTAATGTGTAGATGTATGTTTGCGTGTTCCTCTGGAAATCATAAGCTGCTCCCATGTGCTTGCGAGTCGTGCGTGTGGGTAGGGCCGGCGCTGGGGGTGCCTGACACAGCCTTCCCCTCCAGGGACCCGCTTGCCTTGGGATGAGCAGTGGCTGATAGAGTCCCTCTCTGACTCCACCATCTACATGGCCTATTACACCGTGGCTCACCTGCTACAGGGAGGGAACCTGAGGGGCCAAGGAGAATCTCCTCTGGGCATCAGGTAAGGAGAGTGAACCATTAAGTTCACTTGTTTAATTGGGTGTGCTTGTCTCCTGAATTGCTCTGCAGAAAGACTTGCCAAGGAGGCTGAGTCTTTGCTTTTGTGTGTAAAAAGCATCTTTATTAGACTTAACCTACCATGAGCTGAGTTAGAACAGGTCTGCAGAGGGGCAGTAAGGAAAGAGAGGAGTGATAGGCAGTGAGAGAGAGAGTGGAAAAATGCTTCTGAAAGAACTATGTGGAGAGTAAATCACCTTTTTCAATACTTGTTTGACTTGCCTTGAAATGGGCCTTGGCAAGTTGTTGGGTGATTGGTTTCAGTGGCTGCTTAGGTGTCTGCTTGCTGAGACTGCTGTGCACCACAATAAATTGTAGGCTCCAGTGTACAGAGGGAGCAGGATTTAGGATTTTGGTTTTTGTCACTGTCACTCTCCTGGGAGCTCAGAACCATCTTTTATGCACATCTTGTCTGTGGAAGTCTTCAGAGCAAGGGGGAGGAGGCATGTGACCTCTTGGTTGGAGTGGCTTTTGAAGTGTGATGATAGAGATCAGAGAGATGAGAGGTACAGCTCAGTCTGGAGTTGAAAAGAACACTTCAGATTGTGTCTTGTATCATCTGCTCTAGTTCTGTGTGGTTTATGGACTAATTACTGAATAGTTTACATATTGGAATGGAAACTTCTTTTACTTGGTGCTATAACTAATCTGAAAACCATTTCCGAAGTAAAGATCTTGATTTTTACAGACAGAAACACCTCTGACACTGGGTAAGGCTGTCATTTGGGCTCAAACCTCTCCAATTACAGAGAAGCTACACACGAGCTAGTCATGTCTAGAAACAAGCTTTGAAGTGAGCATCCTGGGCCCTGAATTACAGATTTGATGTAATTAAGCATGTACAATTAGAGTGCTCTCCTGTGCAAGTAGATAACATCTAGCAGCCTTGGAAAATGCTTTATACTGATGCTTGCTCAGTGGTGTGAAGGAAAAGGGGGTTTATGGCTCATCCTTTCAGTCACCTTTGGTTACAGTGAATTTGGCACCAAACAAGCCCAGTCACAGCACAGGAATTTAAAGCATAGAACAAGAACTGCCAGAACCAAACCAGCAAACTTGTGTCTGTAGAATTTATTCTGGGTTGGTAGTACAGACCATCATCTGAGGTGTTTTTATTAATGTGTACTGAAAGTATTTGGGGTCCAGAATGCTCTTCTTCTCTGCATAGCACAGGTGAAAGCCCCTTAGCAGGTGCTAACACATGACAAACTTTGGCTTGGAAGTATTTAATTTGGAATGCATGCAGTATCTGGTGTACTCTGCTGAAGGTCTGAGAGCCAGGAATAAAAATCTCTGTAGAAACAAGAAAGATGTGTGTTAATGCAGCCCAGTGGCTACAGAGCTGTGGGTATCAGTTGCATCTCATCAGTAGTTTCCTTTAAAATTGTGGATCCTACCTCTGGTAATTGGTAAGATGTGTCTTGCAGTAAATGTTAATTTTAAATGTTGATTCTATTCGAAGTGGGAAAAGACCACAAATATTTTCCATGTTGGAGGCAACCCTGAACTGTACAGCAGTACTCTCCTGTCCTCCTGCTCTTTGACTTCTGGGAAGCCAGGAGGAATGGCTCCATGAGACATACCAGTGAGGGGCTCTCAGTGTTCACTTAAGGTCACAGGTGATGCTGATGCTTGGAAAAGAAATTATCAGGTTTCTAGGATGTTCAAAATTATGCTTTAATTATTAGTCACTTTTTCTTTATGGGAGTCTTTGTTTTATTGGGAAATCTCAAAGGGCAGTTTAAGCAGGGCATGGCTTGAACAGTCCTGAATTTGTTTCTGACATCGGATTCACTCACCTGAACTCAGGCAAAGGCCTTGGACACACTGATCACATGGACTGTGCTGTGAGAATGGAGCAACAGGTTTAAGCTGCCTTATAGAAAGTGCTGTGGAGTGTGAGGAGCTTTTACTGACTGTGCAGTGTGGGACTGATTCTGTGCAGGGCACATCAAATGAGCAAAGAGGTTTGGGATTACGTCTTCTTCAAGACAGCTCCATTCCCTAAAACTGACATTCCAAAAGAAAAGTTGGATAAGCTGAAGGAGGAGTTTGAATTTTGGTATCCTGTGGATCTCAGAGTTTCTGGCAAAGATCTTGTTCCAAATCACCTGTCGTACTACCTCTACAATCATGTGGCCATGTGGTCAGAACAAAGGTAAGTTGTTGTAACTTCTTTGAGTTTCAGGGATGTGCTGCAGGTAAAGCTGGAGAGTTTGGACTGTGCAACATTTAGAATTGTGTTGAAAATGTATTCTTTCATACTGCAGCTTTGATACAGTTGTCTAGAACAGAAGTTACTGAAATGGAAGGGATTTTTTACCATTATTTCCCCTGATTTTTCTGCATTATGTCCTCCTATGGATTTCCCAGAGTTGAGTTGTATTCCTGCACTGGAATTTATGTGAATTTATTATTAAGTCCCCTCAATTCCTTCTCAAGGGTGGTTAAAAGAGCCATATATACTCCCATGGACTGTGCAGGAATCTTTGCCCATCGCATGATGCTTTTTATGGTGAAGATACTGTTTGCATTCCCTTGAGCTTTGGTTTAGGGGTTGTATAAAACTGTATATAGGAAAAGTGGGTTTCTGATCTATAGTAAAGATGTTTGTGGGTAATTGAATATCTCCTTCCTTCATGGGCAAAGTGTGGACCAAGCACTATTGTGTGCTCTTGGGCAGTGCCAATCACTGGCCTTTAAATTAGAAATACCTGAATAGAGGAAAGTGACATAAATGAACTGTAATTGCGGGTGCATTGCTCCCTGCCTTGCATTTCAGCAATGATAATCCTTAACCTTTGTACTGTAGTTCTTTTCATCTTCATATTAAGAGACACCCCTTAATATATTTAAGACGACCCTTAGGTATTTTTTCTGAAGATTCCACTTAAGGTGTTCATCTCAAACTGGAACATAAAATGTTTGTTCCTTTTTTTGAAAAGAGAAAATGTATTTATTTGGCCAAAAGATTTGTGTCTTGTCTTCAAACAGAGAAAAATGGCCAGTAGCTGTGAGAGCCAATGGACATCTGCTCCTCAATTCCGAAAAGGTACGGCGAGGTTTTGTGTGACGTGGCTTTTGTGTTGTCAAAATAGGCATTTGCTAGCCAGACTAGAAACTTCTTCTTGGGATGTAAGCAGAGGAAATAGTGACATTTCTTCATTAGTGCCCTCCAGTTTTTCACTCATTAGAGGTAAAGACCTGCCTTGCCTGTGATTCTATGTAGCACTTTCTCTTAAATCAGCTCTTGTGTAGTCTCACCAATTTAGTGAAGAGTTCAGTGCATTTCTGTTAAGTTTTAGGGTAATGTAGAATGTTTATTTATTTAACTAAAGTTTAGCTTTTTAGAGCATTGGAGTAGGTGCAGTGAGAGGAAAATGTTTGTGCCAATAGCTTGCTAATATGTGCAAGTTCTGACACTGAATTGAATTAAAAAGGTCTGAACCCTTTAGGAATTAGGTCTTGGAGACTGTCTGATATGAATCAAAAACCCCAAAACAAATCCTGGTGGAGTTCTTGAAAAATCAATGCAGGGTGATCTGAAACTGCCAGTTTTGAAGTAGTTTTTAATTTAGGGAATTTCTGGGATTATATTTTGTTGCTGAGTGCATGCAGAGTTCAGTCTGCTTTTGCTGTGAGACCTCATTCAGATTTGCCAAAGTGCTTTTTGCTGTAATTCATGAGAAAATTGTTTGCCCAAATCGTTGTTGGGTCTGTCTTGCTTATCCACCAACACAGGGAATGTGTGAGAAAACAAACACTCTTATCTTTCTTTCAGATGTCTAAATCGACAGGCAACTTCCTCACCCTCACTCAAGCTGTTGACAAGTTTTCTGCAGATGGTGAGTGCATTCTGACCTGCATCTGATTGTCAATTATGCCAAAACGACTAAAATGAGTGTTCTCTCAAAGGAGTTTATTGGAGTACTGAATGGTAATAAATCTGCCACTTATCACCTGTTCTTGTGGAAAAGCTGAACTCCACTTGGAAGACTGGGATGTGTGTTAGCGCACCTGGTTCAGCCAGGAGCTGCTCCTGGGGCCGAGCCCTCCAGGAGCAACCTGCTTGGTCTTTCTACGTTCACTGAAGGATCAGAACACAGGACACACTGTTGGTGTGCATGGGGTGTGTGTGTACTTGTTTGTGCCCTGCATATCCATGTGTGCTTTGCTCCTTCCCTGCTCCTGTGCTTTGGGCAGTGACTGTGCTGGTCTCCTGGTTCTGGTGCCTGTCTGGTCCCTTCCCGAGGAGGGCAGTGTTCCTCTCCCAGGGAAAGTGCCTCCTTTGAGGCATCTCTGGCTGGCCAGGCAGTTTGTGACCTGGCTTCGCCTTTGTTGACTCCAGCTGCAGTGAGCTGGCACGGGTGCAGGAGGCACGGCGCTCCGTGGATGTCGGCCAGCTTGGGGCACCCAGCCGTGGCAGCTGATCCCCTTTCCTTCAGGCATGCGTTTGGCCTTGGCTGATGCTGGAGACACTGTTGAAGATGCCAACTTTGTGGAAGCCATGGCAGATGCTGGTATTCTTCGTCTCTACACGTGGGTGGAGTGGGTGAAGGAGATGATTGCAAACAGAGACAGCCTGAGGAGTGGCCCAGCCAGCACCTTCAATGACAGAGTCTTTGCCAGGTGTGGTACGAAGGTTAATAATACAGTTTGGGCCAGGTTTTTCCTTGCAAGGAGGAATCCTGTAGTTATTTTTTTCTAAAAATTAATGAATTCCTTAAACCAGAGCTCATTCCAGAGTAGCTTATGGGGTTTGGCTGCATTGGTGACAGTTTCACGGTGTTGCCATCATGTGGGGCAGGCTATGCGGTATTGATGTTGTCGCTTCCCTCCCCAGTGAGATGAATGCAGGCATAATGAAGACAGACCAAAATTATGAGAAGATGATGTTTAAGGAAGCTCTGAAAACTGGCTTCTTTGAGTTTCAGGTAGGAAGTGTAAGAAAGTGACACCCGGTATTTGTTGCTTTGTGGATTTCTTTTGATCCTTCTGTCTCTGATCTTTAATTATACAGCTAAATTAGAATCAGAATTGTGTCAAGAAACGAGTACTTCAAGGGAATAAATGTGGAATCGTAGAGGTCTGCTTGTGTCAGTTTACAAAGGTCCAGAGGAAAGCAAATGCAGTTCTGCAAATAGTCTTGATATGAGCAAGAAGCTGCTTTAAAAAAGACAGTATTAAAAAGAGTGTTGCCTTTCTTTATATCTTTTGTGATAAAGGACTCTTCATAAGAAATCCAGATAATGTATCAACAAAATTGTTTGGAAGCATAGTTGTTTTTGGTACTCTCCATAAGCCATGTCTCCAGAGTTTCTGCAGAGCCATGCTGCACCATTTAATGAGTTACACATGCTCCTTCATGTGGCTGCTTTGAGATACTCGGGAGTAGGGTTAAATAGGCTGAATTATGTGTAATGATAGATCATATTCATTCCCTTTTTCTTAGTCCTTATTAGTATCTGTATGTAAATTATTTGGGATTACAGCACCTGGTACACAGCTGTGGATATTTTTGTCTTTTATGCTTGTGCCAATAAACAGTTTTTTAAAGTACCACATCAATGTAAAAATTCAGTGGCCAACTGGCGGATTCACACGTGGATGCTTCAGGAAAGTACAGTTCTCAGAACTCAATAATGGATTATGACAAGCTGCTCACGTTCTGAAGGCTTGTTGGAGCCCTCGGGTGTGTGGGTGACTCTGGTTATTTGTCCCTGGCAGCAGAGGGCTGATGGCTGTGTTGTTGTTCCAGGCAGCAAAAGACAAGTACCGGGAGCTGGCGATCGAGGGGATGCACAGGGAGCTGGTGTTCCAGTTCATCGAGGTGCAGACTCTGCTGCTGGCTCCCATCTGCCCCCACCTGTGTGAGCACATCTGGTCCCTGCTGGGGAAGGTACTGACCTTTCAGTTCTGTCATTGGTTCTGATCTGAGCTTTTATGGATTTCAGTAACACCCATGTCAGGCTTACAGATATTATTCATGTACAAGTAGAAAAAAATGTGTCAGAATCCAAGGAACATACTGGCTCATTGTCCCTGGGAGCTGGGACTCCAGGGATGACTGCAGGGAGCTGGCCTGTTGCTGTGATGATATGTGCAACATTAGTACCAGTCACTACCATTGTCTGCTTGCAAAGAGGTGTTCTAAAATTAAGTGAAGCAGTGCAATAGTCTTACACTTCTGCGTAAAGCTTGGTTTTGGTGTTTTTTAAGCCCTCTGCTTGTAGATGGTATTCCTTAGCCATATGGTAGTTGTGATTGTATGTATAGTTCTGAGTGATTGTACGTATAGTTTTGAATACACATGCAAAGAAGTGCTTGTTGGCTGTGTGCCCATTCCTTTAGGGTGTTATGAGTGGGTGCTCACTGAGGTCCAACCTGGCTAAACTCTTTTCCAGTCAAGCTGTAATGGCTGGAAACCCATCAGCTAATGTGTTCACCTCAGTGCATTCCTGTCTTGCTGTGCCCCAAGGCTGACTCCATCATGAGGGCCTCGTGGCCGGCAGCAGGGCCCGTGGATGAGGTGTTGATTCGCTCCTCCCAGTACCTGATGGAAGCAGCTCACGACCTCCGCCTCCGCCTCAAGGGCTACATGGCACCTGGGAAGGGAAAGGTGAGGGGCGTCTGCTTGTGTGCATCTCTGATAATTCTGTATTGCCTGGTGACTCCTTCCTGATTTTCTTTTTATTTCCTCAGAAGAGTGCCAAAGAGCCTTCCCAGAAGCCTTCTCACTGTACCATCTACGTGGCGAAGAGCTACCCACCCTGGCAGCACACCACCCTGTCCATCCTGCGCAAGCACTTCCAGGTGCTCAGTCCCTCCCCTGCCCTCCAGCTGCCTGCCTGCTGTTTGGAGGCTCATTTTCCATCTGTAGAAAGTTTATCAGCTGTACCTTGTTACCAAGTTATTTCAATAGATTAATTTTCTTTATGCTTTTACAACTGTCCAGTAAGTTTTGATGCTTAATGAAAATGTCCCAAAGACTGTCATTGATTTGACAGTTTCATTTCAGTGCAATCTGTCTGGTTTTGACAATCTGAGTAAAAACGTGCCTGCGCTCTGTTGTTTCTTCCATTTGTAAGTGGTTAGCTTTTAAAGATTCTTCTTTACAAGTATGTTTTTGAGGAAACATAGTTGACTGACAGACTACTGCTGCTTTAACCTGCAAGTGGGCTTAGAAGCTTTGTTCTAGTCCTTGAATAAGTGTATACCACTCAGCAGTGTCACAAGAAATAGCTGAAATGGGATAAGTCAGTCATAAGAAGAAATATATTAAGAAAGCAGAAGGATCTATGCTTCTGACACGGGGAAACTGCTGAGAGTGGCTTTTGGGATCCTGATGAGCCACCCTCAGCTTGAGCACACCAGGGTTGTAGCTGATAGATTTGGGAGTCCTGACTATTCCAGCTTGTGGCAATGAGATAAACCAGTATTCCTCATGTGGAATTTGTTCTTGGGGATATTCACCTTTGGGCATTGTACAGGCTTTTTTTCTGTATTAGTGTTAAATGCTCTTTAGGTTTCAAAAGGATGAGAAAGCTATCTGTGGAATCAATGATGCTGACAAACCTTGCTTGTATTTATGGGAAAGCAGGAAAGGTATATGATATTGAAGGGCAAGTTTTTTTCATGATAACTGTTCCCTTTAATGCTTGTTCATCCCTGTTTAGGTCAGTGGAGGTCAGCTGCCAGATAATAAAGTAATTGCCAGTGAGCTGAACACCTTGCCAGAGCTGAAGAAGTATATGAAGAAGGTGATGCCTTTTGTTGCCATGGTTAAGGTAAGTGTCAGAGGGACAGTTCTGGTACAGGAAAGGCTTTTGTGAATGCAGTGTCTCCCCCTTGCCCTTTTCTTATTCAGCATCTTCAAGGGTTTGTTTATAAGCATCTTTTACATCTTTAGAAGAACTACATAATAAGAATGTCTCTATGTGAATTAGCCCAGGTGAGCTCTGGGTCTGGTTGAGGCTTGGTGCTTTCTGTGTTTCGTGGGTGATCTAATCTGTGCTTCAAACATACCTGGATTCCTCTGTATTTGGAATGTATTCTATATGACTTCTCCATTTTTTTGTGCTGAAATGAGTCAAGTGTTGCTTTGGAGACAGAAACTGGAAGCTAAGAATAAGGCCAGAGCTAATTGATTGCAGTATGTTTAAGGGAGGAAACAACAGACTCTTCTGAGCCTTAAATGGAATTACGAATTCTGTGTGTAATTCTTATGTTTATCACTTAATATTCTGATAGTCCATTATTTTCCCTGAGTCATGTGAGCCTACGAAAATCTTAGCTTCCATTTCTTTAAAGAAACTTTCTTGTGCTAGCTGTTGCAGATGAAAATTCAATACAACAACTAGAGAGAGCCAAGAAACAAAGAATTAACAATTTTTTTTTAATAGGGGGGTGTTGCAATGTAAAATTTAAAGCATTTTTGATGACTTTTCATGATCTGTAGAAATTGAGAGGAATTTGTAATGGAAAAAATCTTAATGAGTGTAAAAAAAAAATTACTTTTTCTCCTTAAACTTTGGCTTGATTTTTGAAATGCACATAAGAGTTACTTCTATTTGTAAGCTTTGTCATGTTTTTTAAGTGGAGCTGTTCTTTGCTGTCTCTGTGGAGTTGTTCTGATTGTTCCTTTTCATGGGAGCTTGGAAGCCTTCAGAGGAGCAGAGAGCACAGAGCAGTTCTGGAGCTTCCTGTGTAAGTTTGTAAGAGCAGTAGGGATGTGTTAGATACACTGATCCAGCTGGGAAAGGTCAGCCAAGCTCTCAGTCCTAAGAGTTAGGGCTGAAACATTGCTGTGTTTTGGTGTCTTTAGTCTGGCAGCAGTGAGTGATCCTGGGGCACGCGGGGAAGGAGCTGAGGCTTACCTCAAATCCATCTTTTTGCTTCCAAAGAGCAGCAGCCTATTTCCCACAGCGACGTGGAAACATCTGAGCTCAGACTCTCCTGAGCAGTGTCTTTCTCTGAAACCAATTATTCATCAATTCCAGGGTACGAGGAGCATTTCTGCTTGTGCTTCCTACTCATCAGAGGAGGGCTGAAATGTAGGAGCGCCTCTGTGATTTACAAAGGGAAGCAGTTCCATGTTAAAAGGGAATCTTTCACATTAAACTGATGAGGAAACCAGGAAACCACAACCATGCTGAGGCTGACAAAGCAGAGCTTCAAAGGAGACAGCTGGCTCAGCATGTGAGAGCCAGGCAGGGACAGATTAAACTCCAAAGAGGAAGTTCTATTTCAGTTTAAAAAAAAAAAAAGTGGTGTGGTTTTTATACCGCCTTTAATACTGTGTCTCTTGTGACTGTTGCTGCTGGCTTTCTGGACTAATTAAGTTACTTTTATGTCAACGTACAAAGTGGTTGTTATTTCCCTGCAGAGAACTCGCTGTGAGCACGTCCAGGTGTTGTGGGCTTGTCCTTTATTTTAAACTGGGTCATAAGCCTGAGTTTCCTGCTGTGAAATACCACTGAAATGCTGACTGATTTTGTGAATTCTCAACCTGCACATTAAGTAGGGATTTAAATAACTGTGAATGTCAAACACCTTTTCAATTCTATATTAAAAATGTGTTCTAATTGCTCTTACTCCTCCCATCAGTGTAACCAGCTCCCTGTAGAAGAAGCCCTGTTACAAGAAAATTATTGCTCCAATGTTAATGTTGTGCCAGCAGAGAGCTCTCGGATTTACAAGCCTATTCTTTTCATGACTAATGTGGATAGCTCGCCGTTTTGAAGCATCATTTTACTTGCAGCCTTTAGAGGGTTTTAATACTTTTTTTCCCCCCTCCCCCACAGGAAAACTTGGACAAAAATGGTTCTCGTGTTCTTGATCTTGAACTGGAGTTTGATGAGCGTGCAGTGCTCATGGAGAACATTGTCTATTTGACAAATTCCCTGGAGGTTGGTACAGACTTGGCACCTACTACTTGGCATTTATTGGGATAGCTGGAGCAGCAGCCTTCCCTAAGGCTCTAGGCCTCTTTACATTAACTTCTGGATGTGCATTGCTCAAGTAACGGTTTTTCATCAACTGTCTGTTTCCATTTGTTGAATAGATGCATATAGATCTGTTTGGGCATGAGGTACAGGGGTAGGTGTGCTCTAAAACATGGTCCCAGAAAACAGGGCTGGTTTTCACTGCAGTACTGGATGTAGCTGTGATGGTGATGTCCACTGGCACTTTTGAGGAGACCTTTTTCTCTGAGCCAGTCTGTATCTCACATTTCCAGCTGAAGAAATGAGAAGGAGCTGCTTCAAGGCGTTAGCAAGACCAGTCAGTCCTTGGGCACCTTCACTGGTGCATCTTGGCTGCAGCAGGCTGTCTTCCCTCTGCCAGGAGCAGGCTCTGGACAGGGCTTTTCACACTGTGCTGTGTAGAAGGCATCCAGTCTGGTAACAGTTGTGCTGCTTTGTAGGATGAGCAGAATTTAGTTTAATAGGCAACATGGTAATGAGGGGAGAGCTCAGGCGTGTGGTGTTAAAACAAAGCCAAACAACCCCAACACCAAAAGTCAAAATCAAAAGCAATTGTTTTTTAAGAATTAGAAACTATATATTGCAGAGTAGATGTAACCTGTACAGTATGAACCAAGTGGGACTTTATTGGGCTTGTCCCATAAAAGACAAAGCTGAGAGCGAGCAGCAACTTTTACTGTAAACTCTCTGTAAATCTTCCAAGCCTCCTGACCTGGGGAGGAAGCAGTGTGTCCTCAGAGCAGGGATACACTGCTGGGAACAGACAGAGGGGCTGGGGGGTCTCCAGGGGTCCCTGTCCTCAGAGACTGACAGTGGGGTCTTGGGCACCTCACACAGGGAGTAGGGGATCCTCAGAGGTCCCTTCCAAACTAGATTTTGTGGGTTCAGGTGTGCTTTTGCTGCTTTAGGTCGGTGCAGGTTTGCTTTCCTCCATGAGCAGCTGTTAGATGGGGCTGTAACCTCTGCTGTTCCCTCTAAAGCCATTAAATTCCTGCTTATTCCCTCCTCCCCCATTTTTTCTTTTACAGTTGGATCACATTGAGGTGAAGTTTGCTTCTGAAGCAGAAGATAAAATCAAAGAAGACTGCTGTCCTGGAAAACCATTTTCTATATTCAGAACTGAGGTGAAATCAGAAATTCAGATATTGGAAGTCTGAAAACCTAATTTAAAAACTTGAAGATTTACTTTTGTCTGTTTTTTTTTAAATATGCCGTTTAAGAACTTTGATCAGACATGAATGTTTGTCATGTATGAATATTTCTAACTCTAAAAGTGAAAATGTCATTGATTTCCCTAAATATATCTTAAACCCTTGTTACATTTTGGGCTGCATTTTAGAGTTGGCGCAGTGCTGGTATCCAGCATGGCCAGGCAGGTTCTTAAAGGGATTTTATCCCTCTGGAAGATTTATTAACAGCAGATGTTTATTTGGTTTAGTTTCATGTTTCTCCTGAGGGATCACATACACAGGTTCTCCTTTAAGGTCTGTATTGTTTCTCACAGCCTGGTGTGTCCGTGTTTCTGGTGAACCCTCAGCCCTCCAACGGGCACTTCTCCACAAAAATGGACATCAGGCAAGGGGACAACAGAGAGACTGTCATCAGGCGCCTGATGAAGATGGACAGAGGGATCAAAGGTATCCACCAGCACAGGTGTCCAGCTGTGCCACCTGCTGAGGGATGTGCCGGGACGTGCCCTGTGCCTGTAGGGGTGTGAGTTACTGCCAGCTCCTGGTGGTGGAGGTTAGGGAACGGCTGGAAACGAGTGAGATGAAACGGGGACTCCCTCCCTGTCTTCCCAGAAGGTGTCACTGTGCTGTTGGGCACAGGGCTGGAAGGCTGCACTTGCAGGAAGGCTCAGCAGAAGGGTCCCAGGCTTCTTGGTCTGCTTAGCAGTCTTATTGGTCTGCCTTTTGATAGGGAATTGCATTGAAATCAACTCACCTTCCTCTTCCTCCCAGTCTCTGCAGTTCATTCCTCAGAAAATGAGGAATAATTGTTCAGTTACTCAGACCTGTCCAGAGCGAGATAAAGCAAATTCAGTGCTTGGAATGTGGTGTTAGGAGCTGGTGTCTGTGTGGTTTTTCCCCATTTCTGTTGGTAACTCACTGTGTAACCACTGAAGGGACACTGTTGTATTGCTGTAAACCCTAACATGACAGTTAATCCCATGAGAATGTATTTCCTTGGAGCAGGTGGGGAAGTTCCAAGGGTTCAGCATTGCTGTGGTTAATTCTGTTGGTACTGTGGCCTGTGTTCAGCTCCCATAGCCTGACCAGCTGCTCTCTCTGTGCAGATCTCTCTAAAGTGAAGCTGATGAGGTTTGATGATCCCGTGCTCGGGCCCCGCCGTGTTCCAGTCCTTGGCAAAGAAGAAGCAGGGAAAACTCCTATCCTAGAACAAGCCATCTTCCACATTGACCTGGCCCAGAGGCACGTCTGTGTCACTGAGAACGGCCTGACGAGGGACATTGGGGACACAATTGTTTACCTGGTTCATTGAACTGGCCTGTATCTGGCAGTGAGAAGGTTCATGGAGGGACTTCGAAGCATCTGTATTAAACAAAGGGGAGAATTTGTTCTGTAAAAGAAAAAAAGCCCACCCAAACCAACCTGAGTTCACATGTGTGTTGCCCCTGCTGTTTTAACAGGGATTTAATAAAATTATTTTCCTCTGGTGCTTTGGCTTTTCTTGAAAAGAAACAGTTACTCTGGAGCCCGTTCCTTTCCAGCTGTGGACAGGGTCTTCAGAAGCAAATGTGAATGCCACTCTTAGACTTGCACTACTTCCTTCCTCCAGGGAGCTGTGCTGCTTCTCAGCTGCATTCAGTTCCCTCCTTTTTCAGCCAAAGGCTTTAGCTGAAGAGCCTGGTGCTGGGTGGGAGAGAGGGGTGGCCCTGGCAGCTGGGAACTGGAGTGGCACAAGGCAAGGAGCATGATGCTGTCACCTGTGCTGGCTCAAAGTTCTGACACTGGCTGTCTAAGGTCTGATCATTGTTTATTCTTTCCTGGGTACTGCCTCAGGATCGGGCTTCTTTTCATTCCATTTCATACCTCCAATCAGGTCACCCCCTCCCCTTGCCATCTGTTCCCAACAGGCAACACCTGAAATAAGAAAGTGAAAATAAACATTCTTGGGCTTTTTCATGCAAAAAGTTTTAATGGTGCCACAGCAGCTCCCATGGGCTGGTGTCTCACATGGTGGGTGCCAAAGCTTTCCTGAGCCCTGTGTTTCCCCAGTGCTTCCAGTGCATGAGGGGCTGTAATCCATTCAGCCCCAATTAATTTCATTATCTACAGGCTACAGAGCTAAGCATTACTGCTATAAACTTAGATGAATAAACTTCTGAAAACTTAAATGTCTTTAAACCATTGCTTTTTTTTACAGAAATACAAAATAAATAGCTTGAGGATTAATACAAAACAGGAAACTAATCTCTTCTTGTTTATTGACTTTTCTCCCAAATAGTACCTTGAATTGAAAAAACCTTTTAAAAAAATGAGCTTCACTTCATGGAAAAAATATTCAGCATCCCTGAATTTGTACAAGTGTCTCTGAATAATAAACTAAACATAGTTGATTTATTCCTCCTACCCATCACCAACTAAGCAAAGGTATGCATACTACTGTTTCTAAGATATATATGTAAAAATAGTGATTTATGATTTCTCACTGGTGGTGATGTGGCTGTAACATTTCATTGGAGCGTTCCCTGGGCTGGGTGCAGAAAGCAGACACTGGAACTCCCTGCTTGGCCATGTGAAAGGTCAGGGAACTTTTGCTGACCCCTTCTGCCTTTAAGATCTATTTTGGCTATAGCTTTGGTGTAAATGGATCTTTTCCCCCCCTCATCACCCTTGCAGTCCTCCTCAGCCTGGCACTGGGGTCCCTTGTGTGCTGTTCCCCAGGCAGTCTCGGATCCATCACCGCTTCCCGTGGGGAACACGTGTGAAGGGATCAGCCTGTAGAGCTCCCACGGGCTTTGCTGGCAAGTCCCCATCATTTCATGGACAGTTTGGGGTTCTAAACACTGGATTCATGAATATTTGGAAATGTTACTTTTTCACTGAGACAGGTACTGAAGTTAATGACAAAAACCATGAAAAGTCTTGAGCTGTGATGACACTTCAAACATGCCGTTTCACAAATAAACTGCAATGACTGTTGGGCAATGAATAAACCTCCTAAGAATGATAAATGTGTGATTTTACACAGTCCCAGGCTCTGGTGTTTCCAACTACATCGTTTTGGAGCCAGTGTTTGCATTCTTAGTTCCCAGAGGGAGAGAGGGGCTGATGGGCTGAGTGCAATTCTGTTCATTTCTGAATGTGCTGGGATATGTGGATGTGTCTCAGCGACAGAGCCAGCTGCTTTCTGGTTCAGCTTTAAAAGGATGACAGGAGTCCTCAGCACAGAACCAGCACCTCTCCCCCGAGGCGTTCAGCTGTCTCTGAGGTGGCATCGCTGAGCTGGACTCACCTGCATTTTGCAGCTGCTGCCACCTTTTATAGCTGGGCACACAACATGCTTTCACCCTGTCAGGGTGTTTCTGCAGGAGCTGGAATACTGACAGCACAGAGTGAGAACAGGTCTGTGCCTTGGAGGTTGCTGTGCCACTGAAAATCCCTGCAGGCAGACCCAGCTTTCCTGCTCCATGAACAGAAAGTCCGGAAGAGGGAAGGTCCAGGACTTGTGGCATAGTGAATTGTTTTATCCGTTCCCTTTGTGTAGCTTTAGGAAAAAATGTCCTTCTCTGAGGCTGTGCCAGGGAGAGTCTCCATTGCCCAGTGGAGTTCCTCCCCTGGGTTTGTATGCAAGTAACCGAGGATGGGATTTCAGGGCAGTTTTGGAGGGAGCACAGCTCCTCCTGTCAGGAGAGTGGCCACCGGTGCCTGCAGCTGGGCTGGGAACTGCTGATGGATAAACCAGCAATGAAAACTAAGTGTGAAAACCAAAATCTGTAGTGCAGAGGTTTGATGGAGAGTAGGCACAGCTGTGAGCCAGCACAGCTCTGCTGGCTTCCCTGGCATTCACAGGAGAATGCTTGGATTGGGGCAAGCTGGAAGCCAGAGCTGGTGCTGCTGGGGCAGAAGGGGGTCTGGGGCATGGTGAACTCTGAGTTCTGCTTTCTGTTACATAGGCAATGTTTCATGCATCTGAAGCCCATGAATCCCACTTAAGATATTTACAACAGCCACATCTGAGTGGGTGGGTGGTAGGAAGGGGCTGGAAGGAGCTCATGGGCAGGAGGTAGCTGACAGGTGATCAGAGGAAAACAAGCAATGAGGAGAAGGGAGATTCAGTGCCCTCCCTGCAGAGCCTGAGTGACTGCAGTGATGGCACAGCCCTTTCCATTGGCTCTTTGCCCTCCAAATCACCTTTTAGACTTTTGTGTTAAAATTCCTGGGCTAAAACCAATGAGAAGAGCAAGCAAGCAACCACCCTAACAAAAAATCTGAGTGACTCCCTCCCCTCAAAGGCAGCGTGAACCATCAGCCAGGAGCTGACTGGTTCTGATTTATGGTTTCTTTATCCTGAGACAGGCAGGTAATGAGCCAGTGTTTGATCTCCGTGGGCTTTCCTGCAGCCCTGAGGAGACCAAACCAGCTGAAGCTCCTTCTGATACCCGCGCGCTTTACTCCCCTGCCGCTGCTCCTGAGGGGCGCGGGGCAGCGGCCCCTGCCCGGGCGGGGAGCGGGGGGAGGGTGCCGGGCCGGGCGCTCGCCCCGCGCCGAGGGGAGGAGCGGCGGCGGCGGGGGGAGGCAGGCGCGGCTCTCCCGGTCAGTTTGCGGAGATGCTGCTGTAGCTCTTCTTGATGGGGAAGGTCAGCTGCCCCGAGAGGTCCAGCGACAGCGCCTTGGGGTGCAGCGCCCGGCGCGGGTGCAGGGGGCTGGAGCCCAGCCGCGGCGAGTACAGCACCAGCAGCTCGGGGCCCGGGAGCGCCTCGGGCCCNGGGCAATGAATAAACCTCCTAAGAATGATAAATGTGTGATTTTACACAGTCCCAGGCTCTGGTGTTTCCAACTACATCGTTTTGGAGCCAGTGTTTGCATTCTTAGTTCCCAGAGGGAGAGAGGGGCTGATGGGCTGAGTGCAATTCTGTTCATTTCTGAATGTGCTGGGATATGTGGATGTGTCTCAGCGACAGAGCCAGCTGCTTTCTGGTTCAGCTTTAAAAGGATGACAGGAGTCCTCAGCACAGAACCAGCACCTCTCCCCCGAGGCGTTCAGCTGTCTCTGAGGTGGCATCGCTGAGCTGGACTCACCTGCATTTTGCAGCTGCTGCCACCTTTTATAGCTGGGCACACAACATGCTTTCACCCTGTCAGGGTGTTTCTGCAGGAGCTGGAATACTGACAGCACAGAGTGAGAACAGGTCTGTGCCTTGGAGGTTGCTGTGCCACTGAAAATCCCTGCAGGCAGACCCAGCTTTCCTGCTCCATGAACAGAAAGTCCGGAAGAGGGAAGGTCCAGGACTTGTGGCATAGTGAATTGTTTTATCCGTTCCCTTTGTGTAGCTTTAGGAAAAAATGTCCTTCTCTGAGGCTGTGCCAGGGAGAGTCTCCATTGCCCAGTGGAGTTCCTCCCCTGGGTTTGTATGCAAGTAACCGAGGATGGGATTTCAGGGCAGTTTTGGAGGGAGCACAGCTCCTCCTGTCAGGAGAGTGGCCACCGGTGCCTGCAGCTGGGCTGGGAACTGCTGATGGATAAACCAGCAATGAAAACTAAGTGTGAAAACCAAAATCTGTAGTGCAGAGGTTTGATGGAGAGTAGGCACAGCTGTGAGCCAGCACAGCTCTGCTGGCTTCCCTGGCATTCACAGGAGAATGCTTGGATTGGGGCAAGCTGGAAGCCAGAGCTGGTGCTGCTGGGGCAGAAGGGGGTCTGGGGCATGGTGAACTCTGAGTTCTGCTTTCTGTTACATAGGCAATGTTTCATGCATCTGAAGCCCATGAATCCCACTTAAGATATTTACAACAGCCACATCTGAGTGGGTGGGTGGTAGGAAGGGGCTGGAAGGAGCTCATGGGCAGGAGGTAGCTGACAGGTGATCAGAGGAAAACAAGCAATGAGGAGAAGGGAGATTCAGTGCCCTCCCTGCAGAGCCTGAGTGACTGCAGTGATGGCACAGCCCTTTCCATTGGCTCTTTGCCCTCCAAATCACCTTTTAGACTTTTGTGTTAAAATTCCTGGGCTAAAACCAATGAGAAGAGCAAGCAAGCAACCACCCTAACAAAAAATCTGAGTGACTCCCTCCCCTCAAAGGCAGCGTGAACCATCAGCCAGGAGCTGACTGGTTCTGATTTATGGTTTCTTTATCCTGAGACAGGCAGGTAATGAGCCAGTGTTTGATCTCCGTGGGCTTTCCTGCAGCCCTGAGGAGACCAAACCAGCTGAAGCTCCTTCTGATACCCGCGCGCTTTACTCCCCTGCCGCTGCTCCTGAGGGGCGCGGGGCAGCGGCCCCTGCCCGGGCGGGGAGCGGGGGGAGGGTGCCGGGCCGGGCGCTCGCCCCGCGCCGAGGGGAGGAGCGGCGGCGGCGGGGGGAGGCAGGCGCGGCTCTCCCGGTCAGTTTGCGGAGATGCTGCNCTGCGCGCCAGCCTCGGCGAGGGCTGCAGGCTGTGCCGCTTGGGCGGCGGCGGGCTGTGGTTCTGGAACCTCACCGTCTTCACTTGCTGCAGCGAGAAGGGGGCCAGAGTCAGGTGGGAACTGCGGACCCTGCCCGCCCTCCCCACTGCTCCCTGCAGAACCGGGGGGATGTGCTGAGGGGGCGGCTGGATCCTTGCGGGGGTACAGGGTGGCTGCAGAGCAGCCCAGGGGGATGTGCAGGTGATGGCAGCTGGAAGAGAGCCCCAGGGACCAGCACAGCAGTGCTGGCAGCTCCTGGAGGCCAAAGCGAGCCGTTCTGAGAGCGGGAGGTAGCACAGCACCAGCGTCCTGCCCTTGCCCAGCTGTGGGCTCTCTCAGCTGATGCTGAGCTGCTGGGAGCTCTGAGGTTGGCTGGGT
Source organism: Tichodroma muraria (assembly GCA_013390105.1). Taxonomy (NCBI): domain Eukaryota; kingdom Metazoa; phylum Chordata; class Aves; order Passeriformes; family Sittidae; genus Tichodroma; species Tichodroma muraria. The sequence continues at coordinate 230,711 of WAAG01025522.1, forward strand.
TTTTTAGGGTGTGTGGAACAATTTGGGCACGTCTTTGGGTACTGTGGGAAGGGGAAGATGTCACTAGGGCAATTTTCAGAATAATTTTACTTTTATGAAATTTCTCTCTGGCTGCCAGAAGGGAAAGAAATTCCCATTCCAAATGGCTCAGCCCAAGCGACAGGAGGGAGACAGGGGAGTTCTGTAAAGCTCTGCCTGACACTAGTTCTCTGGCATTTGCTCCCAAACTCACAGATTCTTGCCCAATTTATGACCTCAGAAAAGTCTCCAGGTTTGCTGGTGACTGAACTCGGTGACAGCGACAGAGCCCCTGCAGCGTCCTGCCTTTCTTTAGGGCTTAATCTGAGCACCTGCGTCAGCAGCACCCGATTTCCTAATGCATGTGTCAATCCCATGGATTTCAATTGGAAGGAAAGCTGGTGAGGATGGAGCAAAGCCCTCGGGGGATTTGGCCCTGGTTAGTCTTGGCTGACACTGCAGGTTCCAAGGGGATGCTCTGGGGCACTGCGGGGTTCTGGCTGTACCTTTTCGGCGCTGTTGCGGGAGGTTTCTGGTTTCACCAGGATGGACGGCGGGGCTGACGCAGGCGGCTTTGGAGCTGCCTCGCTCTTCACCGCGGCGTCTTTGGCGTCCAGGATCACCGAGCTGCACACCGAGGGGCTTCGGCTCTCCCCTCCCCTGACCAGCAGCGCCGGTGAAGCCTCATAGGAGAAGCTTGGCCTCATTGCCTCGTCCATGCCAGCTCCGGGAGGGATGCTGTGCGGTGGGGAGCTGACGTGTGGGTAAACCTGGAAGTGCTGAGGTCGCCCCGCAGCCGTGGGACGCCTGAGGGAGCCGGTGATCTGCACGGGGGTCCCTGCCTGTCCTGGCCTCTGCAGGGATCCGTCTGGGGAGCAAGGACCACGGAAAGGAATTCAGTCAGGAATCCAAAGTGCGCAGACTGAGCAGCGGCTACAGCCCCGCACCAACAGCGCTGCTCACAGGATGCTGCGGGGCTGTGGCTCCCAGGGATCACCCCGTACCCACCCCTGTGCACCCGTGTGTTTTGGGTGTGAAACCACTGACAGTGACCCCCGGCAGGGCACTGCTGCCTCCAGGAGCAGCTCTGCTTCCAGAGCTGGGAACACACCACCTGCTTGCCCAAATACTCTTGGAAGCGTACCACAAACCAGTGTGTATGGGATAAAGATAAACCTTGCAGCCTCCTTGGAGAGAATATAACCACCGAGCTCTGCACAAAGCTCTGCAAGGAATTTTTCCATGCTGAGTCAAACCCCCTGGAATTCCCAAAGCAGCCAGAGTCGGGGCCAAGCAGGGATGTGGGACCATTAACCGCAGCAGCTGGTGTGTTTTGGGGCAGCGTCCCTCTGCTCCCTCCCCGAGCCCCCGAGCGCTTACTCTTCCTGGTGCTGCCGCGGCCGCGCCGCAGCGGGGCCGGTCCCACCGCGGCCCTCCCGGGGGAGGGGATGGGCACGGGCAGCAGCACCGGCCGCAGGGCTCTGCTCTGCCTCGGGCCGCTCTCGGACATGCTGCCCTGGGAGGACAGCGAGGAGGTCGACAGCGTCCACGAGGTGTACAGGGAAGGCATCTTCGAGTCCGAGAGACTAGATTTCCTGCTGGGAGAGAAGGGCGAGAGCTGCCGGGTGCCATCCCACCTGGCAAAGGACCCCGGCCCTGGTCACCACTGGGGGGTCCCTGGTCAGTACTGGGGGGTCCCCGGTCAGTACTGGGGGGATTCCTTGTGGGGGGTTCTCTGTGGAAACAAGAAGTCCCCAGGTTCTACGTGTTACCCGCTTCCCTCTCGGTTTTTGTTTAGTGTAAGAAATTCCAGACCTGAAGAGGGGAGCGACGTAGTTGCTGGGGAAGAGGCCGACCCTGCCCGTGACGAGGGACATGCCCCGCAGCCACCCGTCCTGGTCCTTGCCGAAGACACGGACCCCTTCTCCCTTCTGCAGCTCCAGCTCGTCCGGTCCGTGAGCCGCATAGGAGTGGAGAGCCACGCACCTGGGGAGAGAGGCTGTGAGGGGCGGCAGAGCGGCCGCGCAGGGTGCCTGGAGCACCCCGGGGTTAGCCGGCCGGGGGAGGGTGCTGCTCTCTGCCCGGAGCCTCTTCCGCCAGTGCTGCATCGAGCGCTTGGGTGCTGCTGTCTGAGGAGAGGACTGGCAGGGAGGAACAGCCTGTTACCTCAGGCCAAAGGGGATATGAGTAAAAGAAGAGCCAGCAGGAATGGAGAACAAAGCAGCTCAGGAGGATGGTTTCTGTCCCTGAAGTGCCAGCCCAGGGTGACAAATGTTGGGGAGGAGGAAGCTGCTGCTCTGCACCTCACACAGTGAGTGCTCAGTCAGAAACATGGATCAGGGCCTGACAAGTACCTGTCCTAAGGCAAAGCTGTTGGAAGAGCATAGTTACGGTGCCGTGTTCAAGATAGCATCAGGCACTTCTGCCTTTGAAACCAGAGGCCTTGGATCTGCTTGCCTGGAGCATGACCAGGAGGTGTTGGAGGTGTTGGAAGCCCAGGGAAGAGCAGCACTCTTGCCCTTCCTGCCTGCCTGCCTGCCTCCCTTCCTCCTTCTCCTTGACTGGAACACAAGGACTGGAGTCGCTGCCACTGGAGGCCGTGGAGAATGGACAGAACAGGAGGTAGGAGGAGGTACATGGCTCCACCCCAGGGTAGTGAGGAAATCAGACTAGAAATCAGTCTGAAATCCCCCCAGACCTCTCTTTTGTGATTCTGGGATTGGGACCAAGGGCTGAAGCTTCGTTCTTCTCACTGACCTGTGCATGAGCACACAGCAAAACAGCAGCAAAAGAAAACGGTGTATTTTTCAGAACTTTTCCCTATCTGTTCTTTAAAGAACTTGAATTTGTCTCCAGTGTAACACATTTAATTGCACTGCTGTTTTTTTCAAGGGGAATGTGATCTGCTCCAAGAATCAATGATTTACAGCTCAACACTGCAATTATCAGGTGTTGTTTACAAAACAGAAATGACAGATGGGGTGTCTGGATAGTCAGAAGCTTCCCCAGAACTCTTAGAAGGGTTTCTCTCTCCCTGCTGTTCAGCACAATCATCTGAAGGTTTGACCTGCTGGGTCAGTCTGTGTGAGGGGCTGCTCCCGCGGGGTGTGGCACAGCCCAGGTGGGCTCTGGGTGTTCTCACCCTGCAGCAGCTCGTGGCTGTTCAGGAGTCCCCTCGAGGGGAGGCTCTGCAGGTGCTGCTCTGACACCGTCTGTGCAAACCAGGCAGCTGGGGGCTGCTCTCGCACTGCCCTTCTGCAAATTATTTTAAGGTCCTGGGAGTTCTCCTGCCCTTTGGGTTAAGCGTGTGCTGGAGTGTCGGCTGACTGATGATGGTGTGTATGGGTCCCAGCACAGGGCCAAGCTGTGGGTGCTACTCCTGGGCACCAGCATTCCCACAGTCTGGCTCTGCACCAGGGGTGCTGAGTGCTGTGTAAACAGCATATTGTGATGCTGTTGTTATTTTAGATGCTTTACTAAAGTGCCAGGGTGATGAATCTTACCTTGATGTAATAATCATAAAGTGTTATCTGCAAATTTTAACTCTGAAAGTTTTCAAAAATTGGGTTGTTCAAAACACCAGTGGCCATGAAGGTTTCAGCATAAATAACTAGAGGTACTTAAGGAGTAATTAGTTTCTTTAACTTAAAAGAATTAAAATGTATTGCTGACAAACAGGCAGAACTGTTTCTCCACAGATACTGCAGTGAGGCAGAAAGATGCACTCAGCTGTGATACCAGGTCTCTGCCACCCCCTGCTTAGACCAGGTGCATTCCTGCATGGATCTGCCCTTGGATCCAAGCAGAGCTCTGATCTGTCTGCACCTCCTTGGCAGGAGCCAGCTCATGGTGAGGCTACAGGAGATTACAGCCCGTCCCCAGAGAATCTCAGTTTCCTTACGTACAGGTAAGCTGGCCCGTGGTGCTGCAGGTGGGGGAGGGTGACAATGGCTGCCGGGGGCCCCAGTGGTCCTGGTGTGGGGTAGTAAGAGGTGCTGACCTACGGGAGAAAGGAAGCAAAGAAAACAAAGTATTAATCTGGCTATCAGCTTCTTTCAGCCCCTGGAGGAGATGCTAACATTTGACTGGCTTCACCCACCTTTCAAAAACCACCAAAGACATTTCAGGAAATAGAAAAGTCTGGAACATTTGACTTAAAAAAAAAGACCAGGCAGCAAGAGGAAGACTCAGAATCCCAGAATCATTTAGGCTGGAAAAGACCTCCAGGGTCATCGAGACCCTGTGACCGATCCCCACCTGGTCCTTTCCCACTGTCACTTTGCACCTGCAGAGTGGTACCAGCCACCATGATGTCCCCTCTGTGCTCTCGTAGGGGTCTGTGGTGCTCCAGGGAGGAGCCGCAGCCGCGTTTCTGCTGCTGAGGTAACCGCGCCTTGTGCTGTGCCAGACTCATCGCCTGCCAGGGCCAGGGCGTGGCTCCTTGTCCTGCCGTGCCGGTCCGAGCCGGGCTGTTCCCGCTCCCTGTCCCCCCTCATCTCTCAGCCGGGCTGATGCCCCCGCGCTGAGCCTGTCTCTGAGGCCGTTGGGTGTCCTGTGCCCGGTGTCTGCTGAGCATCCAGCCACGACCCCCGACCCAGGACCTGCCTGGGGATGTTTCTGTTCTTCCGAGTTTGGTTTTGTGTCCCTTGTACTTGCTGGGCTCTGCAGGGCCCCAGCCACCAAACGTGTGGGTCTGTGCCAGCTGGGCTCACTCTGCCTCGTCTCTCTGGCTTCTGCCTTTGCCCTTGCGGCTTTCAGCGGCGCTGGCAGCGCGGCAGCCCCGGGCGGGCGCTGCGGGAGCACGCCGCGCTGTGCCGGCCGTGGGGCGGGAGGAGGGCAGCAGGCAGCCCGGCACCCTGGGGACGCTTTCTGCTGAGCTGTGCCTTCCGCAGCGCAGAGCGTCCCCGGCTCAGCAGCGGCTCCCGCCCGNCAGCAACGACCACAGGACCTTTAACGATGCAAGCTGGGGCTTTAATCTCATGTTCTTTTCAAATCTAATTTCTAGTGGTCATGTCTGTAATGCGGCGCTGGAGCACTGGCTTGGCAAGGACCTAGGAAAAAAGAAAAGTGACTCACCCGCTCTGGTGCTCTCCAGTAAATTAAATTAATTAAAACACACCAGCAATTCCAGCTTCTGTCTCAGACCTCGAGCGGCAGGTCAACTTCAAAACTACTCTGCATTCCTTGTTTTCTAGTCCAGGCAGGGTTGGACCAGGTGCTCATAAACTTGACTGGAAATTATAATTCTGTTTTATTAATTTCCATAATCAAAACGCTTGAAATTTGGGTGTTTGGAGTTTCTTTTTTCTGCATTGGAACAAAATGATAGCCTTTTGTTGGTTTTCTTGATGGAACTGTGTTGAAATGTCCCCTTCTAGGTTTTTCATCTCTGTGTTACCCTGTGCCTGGGAGCAGCCATCATTTAGAGCATCCCCAAAGCCGCCTTTGCATTTGCAACGTGCAGAGGGGAAAAAAGATTGGAAGAAATATTTCTGAGTCACGTATAACTGATTTCAGCAGTCGCTTTTGCTGATCTCCTGCGAGTACCTTGCAAGCCCTGGTGAGTACAAAGGGTTTAATTCCCTGCCTCTCCTGAAATCCCTCTGTCACTCCGTCTCCCTTTCTAGTGTGTCACCAGCGTGACCCCAGCACTGCTGACAGAGGCAAGCTCCTCTGGGAGTGTCCACGAGGTGCCTGGTGGGGAGGGGAGCCCTCCCCATCCCACCACGGGCGGTGGGAGCTCCTGGACAAGGGGCCCTGCAATGTCCGATCGTTCATCACACAGGAAGGCCGGATGTGCTGGGGGCAGCTCAGGGGTTTATCAGCTCCCTTCAGCGAGCAGAGCAGCAGCTCTCGGTCAGACCCAAGGCCCCAGGGACTGCCAGCCCAGGGAATCAGCTCGGTTACGACTGGGAAGAGATTCCAGCGGCGGGGAGGAGGGCGTGGGTGCCCCGCTGCCCTCACCACACAGCCGCTTGCACAAGAGGCACATGCACGGACACGGCCTCCGCAGCCCTGCAAACTGGTTCTGGCTCCGCCTGAGCCCGGCTTGGCAGCCGAGGGGAAGCGGGAGCCGGAGGAGGAGGGCTGGGGCAGAGCTGCTTGTTGCCTTTTATGGGCTGGGATGAGTCCGACCTGCTCCCTGGTGGGGGGAATGCCAGGCTGGCAGGTCCTTTGGGGGTGTGAGACGTGGTATGGTTTCAGCTGAATTATGGAACTCCTGTGGGGTTTCATTTCCCCTCCATAACCCGGGATATCACACACTGGCTCTGCAGGCTGGTGCTCAGTGCAAAGAGCCTGCCGGGTGTCACTGCCTGGACACGGACTGCCAGGGGCTGAGTGACTGCTCTAAAGAAGGCCGGAGCAACTTTCACTATGAAAGACATCATATAAATGTAAAAAACCCCTTTTTCTCCCATATCAGATATCTGTGAAGATTCTGAGCTCAGATCTTTAGTCAGTGTGGGAAGAAGGAGTGAAGCTCTTCTGCCTCGAGCGGATAAACTCCAGAAGGTCAGTCTAGGTCTCTAGCTCAGCCCCAGGCTCAGCGTGTCCCAGGAGCATCCCGGGGTTCGGCTGCGCTGCCTTACCTGGAGAGGGGCCCCGTAGGGGAGCTCGGCTCTCTCGCTGCTCTGGGTGGCCACGCTGGGGTTGCTGGAGCTGATGAGCACGGGGGAGCTGATCTGCAGCGCCGGGCGCTCGGCGGGCGCGTGCACCATGCGGTTCAGGGTGTTGAGGGCTGTGGTGATGGAGAACTGCCGCAGACTTTTCCGCCTGGAGTCAGGCACCTTGGGGAAAGGCGCCGGGCCCGCGGCCTTGGCCTTGGGAGAGGCCGTTCGCAGGGACGCGCCCTTGGGCTGCGGGGACCAGTGGCTCTTGGTGGCCTGCAGCAGCTGCTGAGCGGGGCTGCTCGGCTGGAAGAGACAGCAGGAGACGTGCTGGGGTTTCAGAGGTTACACTCGGCACAGCCCTCGACTGCCCTGCTCCCCTTTCCCATCTGGCAGCAGAGCTGCAGGCAGGGTTCTGGTGGAGCTACAGGTTATCTTTAAAATCTTGGGGCTCTGTAGTTTCTCTCATCTGGTGTCAGTGACAAATTCTGGGTGTAAAATTCCAGATTTAAAACTGACAGCAAAATTAAAATTGGTTTGAAAAACTTGTGCTAAGACAAGGGGTTAATGAGGAGGAGTGCTCCCCCTGACACGTTCCTTGTCCAAAGCTTTGGCTGGCAGAGGTGCTGGGGAAGCTGGGCTTAATAGCTCTAACTCTGAATTAGAAGGGATTTTTAGACTCATCGCTCCTTCCCCGTCTGTGCTGGCACACGTGGGTGCATCTTGCAGCAGGGCACCCAAGCCCTGCAGCTGAGGGTACGGCACAGGCTCCAAGGGGCCCTCACCGATGGTGGCATTCCCAGCAGGATTAGATCCACCCAGTTCCACCTCTGTCAGCTTGAACATTCATGGCTTGATGCTGCTTCCACTGAAAAAATCCTGGCTTGTTAAGGATTGGGGTTGATGAGGGAGAGGCAGGCCCCGAGTTTGCATACGGGCAGTGTTCACACAGTACTTCTTGGAAACTGCTGATCAGGGTGTTAGCAGCAAAGGGCATGTGGTGACGGTGTTTTTCACCACGATGGGTGCCAGAGGAATTAATCATGATTTACTGCTGACATTAATGAATTGCAAGGCTTGGAGATTCTCACCCCCTCATGGGAGGCAATGTGCTCGATGCCTGGGATGGACAGGGAGACCATGGCAGAGAAGGTCCAGGTGGCTCCCAGACGATGTAATTTTACAACAGGGGTGGTTTTCTCATTTTCCCTCTCCAAAGCACAGTTTAAAGCCCACAGTGTGTGTGTGTAGGTACACATGTGCCATGGCCATCCTGTCATTTCTGCGTGTGAGCAAACTGGAAACATTTTTCTGCCTATCTAAATGATAAAATGTTAAATGGTAACATGGTAAAATGGGGCACAAACTGCATGTCAGAGCTAGGAGAGCCTCGTGTCTCCCACAGTAGCCCTACTTTTGCCTTCTCTAGAATTAATTTCTAATTCCTTGGTGGCTGTATGTGTCCCTTAACTAACTTGTGTCTGTTAATGCCAGACTTGAATAAGTCATTACTGAAGCTAAAATGATTTCATTAAATGAAAAGACGTTTAAAAAAATATATTAGAACTTCAAATAAGATGTTTTGCTTGTGTCCTCCTATAAAACAGCCACAAAGCAGAGCTTGCTGTAATTACGGGCATTACAAGTATTAATTTTATTTCTAGGAACTGGTGCCGGTGCCATTTACACCCTGCATCTCAGGCTAAACTGCACAACACACAGAATGCCTAGAGCAGTGCTGGCAGAGCTCTGCCAGGCGGCGGGTGGCCGGAGGTCTCTGGAAGTGCAGCCCGGCCGGGCCGGGGGCCGCTGCGTCCCTCTCCGGGCGCTCTTGGTCCCCCTGCGTGCCACGGGGAGGGGAGGGTTAACTGCTGGCAGCAGTGCCAGAGGGGGCTGGGGGACCCTGAGACACCTGGAGGAGCCCCGAGCCGCGCCCGGCTGCCGCGGGTGGTACCTTCTGGAAGGTCAGGATGTCCTTGCTCTCCGCCGGGTCCCGGCTCCGCGGGTCGAGGCCGTAGAGCGGGCGGGGCAGGGGCAGGGGCAGGCGCTTGATGACCTGCACGGAGCTGGCTGGGAACACGCCGCTGGCGCCGTTGAGCTCGCCCAGGTACCAGTTCTCGTCCAGCTGCCGGAGCAGCACGATGGTGTCCCCCTTGTTGAAGCGCAGCTCCCCGGGGTTGTGCCCGCGGTAGGTGTACAGGGCCCTGGCTCGTGGCACCTGGGGGGACAAGAAACAGCCCCTGCAGTTTGTCCGACACTGACACAATTCCCCAAAAGCATTCGTAATTAATGGGAAAGAAATGCCGAGGTCTGAGGCTTAAGCATGCATTTATTAGGATTAACTACCCACATCCTTCCTTGATGGGTTTTACTAATGAAGACAAGCTCCCAAATACTTATGCTAAGTTTGTATCAAGATGAAAAGCAGGCTGGACTTGTTTAAGAATATTAAGAAACAGTTAAGGCCTTAAACTAGTCTTCCCATGGGATCTTATTGCCTGCTATAAGGACTCCTCCAACACAATATCTATTTTAATGACCCAGGTATTTCTATTTCAGAAGGACTGGAGGTCACAGCCATCATCCAGCTGACCTGGTGGCTGTCACCTGCCAGGAGAGTGCAGCAGAGCAAGGTGAGTGCAGGTTCTGTGCTCCCATGGCTCTATCCCTGCTTTAACACGTGTGGCTGTGGGTTTATTTCAGCCTTTTTCTGCGTTATGGGAAGAGGTGTCTGAAAGTTATCATTGCTGCAGTGTAATATGACATAGAAGAGATATGCCAAACCCAGAAGAGACGCAGGGACGTTGTGATTCTGTCTCTCACCAGAATGAAAGACCAAGTTCCCCTAAGGCAGCTGCTGTGCTGGGCCCTGCCTGCAGCAGAGCTCTGTGAGGAGCTCCTGCCGCTCCGCAGCGAGGGCTCCTGGGCACAGTGCAGCCCACACTTGAAGGGGATAGCCCAAATGCTGAGCTCCATTCCTGGCCTCTTAGCTGGTGCACAGCTCCACACTGGGGAGCCGGGAAGCTGGGATTGTCCCTAGCTCCAGAGCCTTGATCAGCTTTCAGCAGCAGTGCCAGTGCCCAGGGACGAGCGGCTGCTCAGCTGCTCCCTCACCGGGCTCTGCAGCTCTGCATTGCCCTTCTCCCCTCTTTAGAGGCTGCCAGGTGCATGTGGCATGTGGCATGCTCTGCCCTGCAGTTTCTCCAAGCCATAGTCCCCCCCTCCCACCCATCTCACAAAAGACTTCTGTACCAGTGACACTGCCAGATTTCCTGCATTTTACCGTGTGTTTCCCCAAATCTGCCCGTGTCTGTGCCCAGGGCTCAGGCAGGACTCCTGCAGAGCTCCCTCTCTCTCAGCCACTTTTCAGAGGTCAGGAAGGTAGAAGCAAGAATCCCAATGTTATTTTCCAGAAGTGTGGAAAAGATTGAATTTCCCATGGAAATTGTTAAGTTTTTGGAAAGAAGGCATCTTTCAGCATCCCCAAACCCTGATGCTGGTAGGGAAAAGGAACCAAGAAAAAAAACATTTCATGTACTGCTTTTACTTCAAAGCCTTTGAAATGGGAAGCAATTAGTTTAATGTTTAGTTCTAATTAAGTCATTCTCTCTCTTAATTTATGCTCACAGTAAACACATGTGCTTGGCTAAGTGACACTGGCAGCACATCGCTGAGAGAAAAGAAATGGGAAAGGGAAGAGAATGTTGCTCTCCATCAGAAAACCAGGGATCACGTCCATGCCAGGGCCAGGCACACGCCCGGACACGTGTGCTGTCCTGTGAGGAGAACGGGCTGGGGACAGAGGACACGGACAGCAGCTCTCCTTCAGAGCCACGCTGGGACCACTGGCTGCTGCTACACAAGCATGAGGAGCACGGGCCTTGGATTGCCTCGGGAGCAGCCAGAAAACAAACGGGACTTTCACAAAGGGCTTGGGAAGGAGGAGCAGCAATGTCTGGGATGAGAGGGAACGGCAGGATACAGCAAAACATTAAAGGCAGCATGAACAAGTTATGGAAATATATTAAAAAGAAGAGAAATTCCGAAATGAAATCTGAAATGAAATGCATGCCTGGTGCTAACTGGGAACAGGGCACAAGCAACAGAGTGCTGAGTGTCTGGAATATTCTTTCTTCAGCAGGCAAAGGGATGAGACAGCAGGGCAGACTGGGATAAATACCCAAAAACCAGGTGGGACAGGTGTGTTTGTGGTGCTAAGTCTGGCTGAACACATCCCTCCACTTGGATGCATGGATGGTTGGATGAATGGGCTCTTTCTTCCTCTAACCACACTCACAGCCTTCAGCTCTTCCCCTTTTCTTTAACCCTTTCCTCACAGTTTTCTTCCCTTTCAAATCTCCCAACCCAAGTCAGCTTTTTCCAAAGTCTGTAGGTTTCAATATTTTAAACTTTTTACAAGAAATTTTGTTTGGCTTCTCAGATATTGAGCCAAAAATATCCCACTGATTTCCCAAATTTATTTAGGACATAAACTAAGCACTTAGCTACCCACAGGGAGCAACTAATGTGGTTTTTACTGTACAGGCCCATCACAAAAGAAAGCTGCAAGCTGAAGATGTCAGAAAGACATGCGGAGTCCCTGTTTTTGAAGGTGTTTGTGCGGTGGAGGAAAGAACAACTGAAGCATGCTGTGCCAGCTGGGGTGCTGGAGCTGGGCCGGGCAGCAGAGCCCCCGGGGGTGGGTGGTGGGGCACGGGCCATCACCTCTGCAGCTCTGAGCTGATCGGAGCCCTGTCGCTGTTTGGGCTGGTGGCTGCTCACTCCCGGCTGTCCCAGATCCTCTGCAAGGGATCTGTTCTGCTTTATTTAAAGTAGGTTAATTGCAAAGGCAGAAACTGGGGTGCTAATTAACCCGCGATAAAGCAAGGAGCGCCTGGAGGTGGCTGAGGGCAGAGGGAAAGGTCCTGGCAGGGGGGAGCAGGACCTGCTTTGTTTTGCTGGAGCCTTCTCCCGTTAGCATGTCCAGTTGCTTTCAGTTAGTCTAAAGCCGCAGTCCATTTTAGCAGGGCGTCGTGGCAGCAAAGTGTTCAGCCAAGTTCAGCCACACACTGGCTGGTCCCTCGTGCAAGCTTGGCTTCTGTCGGAGCATCCCGCTGAGAAAACACTGGGAGCAGCTTTGTGAAAAACTCAACTAAAGGCTGCTGAAAGTTTGTGTGCGGTGTTGCTGCCCAGCAGCAGAGAGAGAGAAACTGCAGCAAAGAAACCTGTTTTGGGAGTGCCTGTAACTTCTTTCGATGCTGCCTCATTTTTCCTGATTTTCCCCTCCGTTTCCTCTTCCATTATGCCTGAGTGAGACCCAGGAGCTACTTCAGGCTCTCAAAACAGCCGAGCCCCAGGTGCCCTTTGCCATGGGGGTGCCTGGAGAGAGCGTGGGAGAGCCCTGGGGAGAGAAGGCAGCAGGGGATGCCAGGTGTGGAGCAGAACCCCCTCACATCAGCATCTCTGGGAGAGATGCCTTTCTCTCCTTGGCCGCTCTGCCGGCAGGGATGGTCATGGCAGATGCACTTCAACTCCTTGTCCCCATTCTCAGTAGATTTGAGGCCAATAAGGGAGAAAAGATTTTATTTTTTCACTATTTTTGGCATTTGGAATCAGTTGTGCTGGGCAGCCATCCAATGCCTCTGAGTCTCCCTCCGCACAAAACAAAGAAGATTAAAAATATATATGTGTGTGTGAGGAAGCAATTTGGGGCATCTTTTCCTAGAAGAGAAATGCACTCTGTTTTTATCTGAAATGAGGGGGTTATAACTCCTCACAACTGGCAGCAGGAGACTCACGGAAGACCCCTACTCAGAGCATGGGAATTTACCAAAAAGAGAAGAAGCAGTGTGTGATGCTGGCTGGGGAGGGGATCACTGGGAGCAAAGCCAGGAGCACAGGGAAGTGCAGAGGCTGCTGATGGAAGCTGGGAATGCCCCTAAACCTTGTCTCAGGCAACTCCCTTTGGAAGCACCCCGAGGAGCAGTGTGGTCCTCTGGACCAGGAATGGCCTCAGATGGGCTTGGACTGGTGTTTTCCCGGCTTTGACTTTCCTAACCCCATGCAGGGAATACCCTGGAGCAGCTCCCCCTGTGCCTGTCCCGCTGAATGTCTGCAGTAAATCCCAAGGGACTGATCCCAGTCCGGGTTTCATGGGAGTTGCCCCACAGGGTGGAGGCGTTTGTCTTCCCAAGGACCTCGTGCAGGAGACAGGACAGCTCTGGGCAGTGTGAATGTCTCACCCTGAGGCAGCCCGTGACTCCAGGACAGATCTGAGGGCACAGCCCGGGCCATGCTCTGATTTACACTGAGCATGTGGGGCTGGGTATTATCCACCACTGACGCCAAAGGACGTGCACACGCTGGCTTTTTATAGAGATGATCAACAACATCTCCATCCGTTCTCATTACTGAGAGCTGCCTCTAGCATCCTGCCACAACTGCCCATGTCTCCATGGCATGAATGAGCCCCATCACCTGCTTGTGTGCTCAGCTAGCACAGTTCAGAGCTCTGCAGGATCCAGGTGGATGAAAAGAGCTATTTGAATGTAAATTAATTGCCATTACAATTCTGTTTTTCTGCATTTCGGCAGAGGAGATAACTTCAGCCTTGTCACAGAGAACAAAACCTTCAAAAGTGAACTTGTCATTTCAATCTCTTCACATAATTATATTCTGAGGATTCAGACAGCTGGGTGGTTTCTGCATTATTTCTTCCCTGAGGAGGATTGTTCCTGTCTTCCAAGCACACGTAGACTGTGTGCACCAGGGAGAACAAAACCAGTCCCTCCTGCTCACGTCAGCCCTGGAGCTGCCCCATTCCCTCCTGGGCCTGCCCAAATGGGAGGCCAGCACTGGCCATGGCTTATGTTGGTGGCCACCTGCTCCTGAGCCAACTGGCCATCATGGGAAGATGCTGGAGATGTGAATTGTATGGATTTAGCTGCTTTTGTGCTGCTCCATCTGCATGGCTGCAGCTGCTGCTGGGGCAATGGCAGAAGGACTGGGAGCACCTGCCCCCTGTGTTCACTCACAGCCCTGGGGTACCACAGCATCAAGGCTCGTGCCACTTCTGAATGGGGCCTGGCTTTGGAATGCAAAGGTGACATGGAAAATGGGGGAACTGATCAAAGAAAACACAGAGCAGCTTCTCTGGTGGAGAGGGTGGGAGATGCTGAGGCACCACTGCCAGCACCCGCCCCAAAGGAATGCCTGGCCTGGTGATGTCCCCGCGGCTCCCCAGGAGGACACAGCTGGATCAGGCTTCACTTTGTCTGTGGGGGCACATTCAGGTGAGCAGGAGGAATGCCCAGGGCTGGAGCTGGACCTGGGTGTGGCTTTGCTGCTGGGTGCTGGCAGAGCCGCAGGGCACAGGGAGAGGGGGGACAAGTCTGTGAGGGGGAAGAGAGGACGTGGCAGGGGCAGGCTGGGGACAGGGTCCCAGCGAGCTCAGGCTGCAGTGTCTGCACGAAACGCTCTCACACCTCTTGGCTGGCTGCTGCCGTATCAGATGGGTCTGTGCTGCCGTCAGCAGTCCCGGGCAGTGGTTAACTCGTGTGTCATGGATTTAAGCTGCACGGAAAACAAACCGTGTCAGCCCTCGGCGTGCCCAGTCATGATGCTCTGCCTCAGCACACCGTTCTCAGAAGAGGCTGTTTATTGTGTAGGGAGGAAACCTGCATCCTGCTCCCTCCTGCTGTTCCTGAGCCCTCTCCCTGCTGGTTCAGTGCACTCCCTGTGCTGGGAAAGGGAGCGCTGATGTGGCTCCTCAGCCAGCCCTGGGCAACGTGGCCACCTCTGCCAGTGGGCACCGGGCCTGGACACTCTGCAAGCCGAGACAGTGCTGGCAGCAGGGAGAGCTCTCCCGTCTCGCCCGCTGCCCCCGGCCCTGGCACACTGCAGAGCTGCACAGCCGTGTGCCTCCTCCCCACCCTTCCCTCCGCAGGGAAAACCACAAACTCAGGCCAGCCACCAGCTCCATGGACACAGGGACAGTGGCCAGAGAACAACATGGAAAATGTGGGAAGAGGGGGACTCAGACTTGGAGGCTCCTGGCTGACCACGGCACTGCGCAGGTGAGCTCTCAGAGGAGCCCTGCTGTGCTATTCCTGACTCGCCATCTGAGCCTGACTCATTGCCTTGGAAACAAATTAAAACACTTTTATGTGTTTGCAGCTTGGTACCTAATTTTGTAAAACCAGGGAAACTGGCTCCTGCTGTTGGCTGTGGAGGTCTTTGGGCTTTCCACTGCCGAGGTGCCACCCAGGAGCGCCCTGTGCCGGCTCCGCTGCTCACGCAGCTTTTGGGGTGTGAGCTGTCCATCAGCCTATATCGACCTCACTCTCTTTGTAGTAGATAAAAGTGCTAAAACTACCTGCAGAGGGAGAAAACACACCAATGCCTGGCACAAGGTGCCACCAGCACTGTGGGAGCAGCTCCTCGTTCTGTTAGAATGAGATGAGTCCTGATGGGACACGGCAGTGGAGGAGACTTGGGACAAATCTTACCTCCAGAAAGACCGTAAGACCACACAGAATTTTGTAGCCAAATGAAACATCTCTGTGTCCAGCTGAGGGGCTCTGTGGCACACCCCCACCAACCCCAGCAGCTGTGGGGTGTGAGGATGCTCTGGTGGGAAAGGAGCTGGCACCAGCACCTCAGGCAGAGGCCAGGCCTGAGCAGCATCCACGGGTGTGTGACATCCCCACAGCGCCTGGCCAGCCCGAGGGGACGGGACACACGCTTTGGGGTCATTGTGTGACTACACAGGAGCTGCTGGGGGGCTGGGGAGGGTGGGGAGGGGGTCGGCTCAGTGAGGGGCCAGGAAACTCGCTTGGCCCTGCCAGGTGCAATCATGGTGTTTGCTTCGAACAAGACTTCAAGAAGCTCCAGCAATGCAAGTCCTGTCTCTCAAATGCAGAAAGGAGTTGGAGTTGATTCTGGAGGAGAAGAAAATACCAAGACGCAGGCACTATCTATAGACGTCCGTGTGAAGGTGGGACGTTGGAGTGCAGAGTATTTTTATCCCAATAGAGGTGTTATCTGTCTATCTCCCATGAAATGTTGGAAGGGGGTGTTGAGCACTCAGTTCATGCAAAGAGAAAATAGCCCAACTCACAGTTAAATCTGCGTGGTCCGTGTTTTCCTGAGGCAAGCTGTCATACTCGGAACATTTTTCCTCTGGCTCACTGTCCCATGTTTGTTGCATGACAAAGTTCAGCACCCAAGTAGCTGTTCAGAGGCCTGGATGCAGTTTTGCAGGGTGCAGCTGGGTCATCCTCCCCCCTTGCAGAGGTGTGGGAGGTTCGTGCACACCTCAGCACACAGGGTCTGCTTGCTCACCAGCTCACGCTGGGGCTGCAGCCAGGTGAGGAGGAGCTTCAGCACAAGCTGTAACCACACCTGGCACATGCCAGGGGCGGTTCCTAAGAGTTCAAAGGCTTCAGCGTGCCTTATTTACGCATACGCCTCCCAGCAAGTCCTTTTATTCTTAAATTCCAGACAGTTTTTTATGTGGAGATTCTGAAAATCCAAAGTCTTGTCCTCTCTGCATTGATGTTGAAGATCTGAAGGCCTGGCTGAGGAGCCAGGAGCAGCTGTGGGGCAGTGCAGGGGCTCAGAGCGGGGGCTCACGGGGCTGAGCAGGACGGGGCACAGCCAGGCCGTGGCTACGCACGGACGGGTGCACGTGCCCAGAGCCAGCACGTGCCCACACCACGTTAGCTCGTAGGAAGTGGATTCAAAAGGGATTTAAATGCCAGCAAATAAATCGCTTGGGATGGGCTGTAATTAGAAAATTCCCTGTTTTTTAACAACTGGCTCTGGGAAATTCCTGACCGCAAACCGGGTGCTGTGTTTGTGCTAATCCAGCAGCTCCGTGGGGGCCTGCTCGCTCCTCCTGCTCAGACAGAGACGAGCTCTTGGCTTGCCGGGTGACGAAGGATTGATTTTATTTTTTGCCTTCATGGATGCTCATGAGCATGAAGAGCAAAGAGCTGGCAAGGAAACATCTCTGCTGAGAGAGAAACTTTGATCAAACTCATGATGTTCTCAGCTCCAGGGAGTAAAGGAAGTTTATTTATAGAACAGCCTCGGTAAAACCAAATGCTGGCCCCTATCCTGGCTGGGTGGTGGCTCTGGCTTCAGAGCTGTGTGAGGCACGTCAGTTGTATTTTCTCTGTAGCACAAGGTGGTGGACAGTATTGGGGTGGTGGATAGTACTGGGGTAATTAGCAGCCCTTGCAGATTGGGGCAGCCCTCTGGTTTTGGGGAGCTGGGACCTTCCACTGCAGCAGCACATGGACACTGCAATTCTGAGTGCTGAGCGCTGCAGGGCAGCTGCTCTCACTGTGATAACTGACAAAACAAATCTGCTCTGAGGTTCACAAACATCAGGAGACTCTGCTCACCCAGATTCCTTCAGCTGACCCTGGAACTCAAGCATCCATGGGACAGGGTGATGACAAGTCACCCTCATCACTGTCTCATCTTTGCACTGCACAGGCACTTTCAAATGTGTCCCTGCTGTGCTGGGTGACGTGCTGCTGTCACAGAGTGCCAGCTCAGGGGAGGCTCCAAATCCATTAATATCCCACTGGAGTAGACAAAGTAACGTCTGATCCTGAATGCAGGTATTCAAAACCACTAAAACCAAAATGTGACTAATAGGTTGCATTCTTCACCTTGCAGCAGAGGATTCCAAAGTGTTTTATAATTAAGTAACTAATTAAGTCTAAGAGTATTTCAGTGTAACGTGTTTTATATCCCTTCCCCAGAGAAGAACAGGAGCTCAAAGGGCTGTCCCAGTGCCAGGGAGCCAGCCACAGCCACTGATCCCGCAGTGCTCACTGACTCTGTGATTCCCAGGAGTTTGGTCTTAAGTTGGTCTTAAAAGATTTTGGGAGCTATAGATGGATGGATGTTGCCTTTATATACCAGCAGCAAGTTCCTACCTGTCCTGAGAACCAGTTAAAGAAACATGAAATGAGTGAGAGAGAGAAGAAAACCAGACAAGTGTATTTGTGCTCTTTTATCCAGGGCCAGGAGAGTCCAGTTGGACTCTACACTACAACCTTCTCCTGTCAGCTGGAATGCTGCCCGGGATGGCAGTGACTGAAACCTGTCACTGTTGGATGGTTTGTCCCTTGCACGGATGGCCCCAGCAGCTCCTGCAGCTCCTTGGAGAGCTGGTGGCTCCCAGCAAGGCTGTCAGGGCAGGGCCCTGGGGAGTGAGCCCCTGGCAGCCCAGGGACCTGCTCCACTCTGCCCCTGGCCCTGTGCCCCTCCCGGGGCTGCAGCCAGCAGAGTGCCCTGGGCTGGGCAGCGTCACCCACCCGCCCCCACCCCGTCCCTGGCTGAGCTGTGCTAGGCAGCGCTCCCGGGAAAGGGACACGGGCCCTCGGGCACAGCGGGAACACCAGGGAGAGGAGCTCCCGAGGGATGCCTGGTTTTGGTGTGTGATCCATCCAGGTCCCTCATCAACACCGCAGAGATCCCCGGGATACACGTGCCAGCTCATCCCCACAGGACACAGCACTTCCTGCACGGCTCCAGCGCAGGGCACAACACCTGAGCCGAGCCTGCCCACCTCTACAGCTCCGGGCTCTGAGCAGGCTCAGGGGTCCAACAGCCCTTTCAGCCAAGCTTTGGAGTGCTACTGAAAGGTTTTAGGGACATTGTGCAGAACATTGTTCGGGTGAAAGAAATGGAAATCCAGGAATATAATGTGGGAAAGGTGAAGCCACAAGTCTCTACCCTAAATTCCATCTGAGCCAAGCTCTTTTAACAGGTCTAATATCATGTCCTCATTATTCAAGGAAAGCTTTTGCATTGTTAAAGAAAATGATGGAAAGAACTTAGAAGTTTAAAATTAGCCTAGTAAATTATCCCTAGGTACAGTCATAAGTGAGTCAAATTTAATTTTTTTAACTAATGAACCTCCAGGAACTTTGGAAGGAGCAGCAGCAGCACCACCACCACTGGGCACCCCCGTTTTCCAGTGCGGGGAAACTGAGGTGCAGCCACGGAAATGCTTTCTCCACCAATAACAGTTACAGCTCTGCAATTACTGACTTAATTGCTATCAGTCAAAAGCAGTGTATTGCCCAAAAGTCCAAGCACCTGAAATGCCCTCAAAAGCCAGGAAGCATCTGAAAACTGGGAAAAAAGAGCTGCTGGGAAGTTTTTGTAAGGAGAAGGGCAGGCTGGCTTTGTCTCAGCCTGGGAGTCAATTTTTGCTGTAGTGAACTTGAAACAGTCAAATATCACATCGAAACAGCAAAATTTGCAAACAAAAATTTGCAAATTTGCAAACAAAACGCTCAGTCTCACTTCAAACACTCTGCAGTGTGGCTAACAGAGAAGGCTCCTGGCTCTGGGCACACAGCATGAGCCTTTCTGTGCTCACAGGCAGAGGAAAGAACTAAGAACTGCTTACCCCTTCCATGTGGATCCCGGGGTTCGTTGCCAGCCGGTGCTGATGCAGCTGTAGCCCCCTGGGGACTCTCCTGATGGAGGCAGGGGAGGACAGGACCCCCGACCTCTGGATAGAGCCAAACCTGGTGACGTTTTGTCCACACCTGACTCCATCCAGGAGGCGAATGAGGAGCAGGTTGGAGGGCAGCTGCTCAATGCTGCCCAGGACGAGAGTCCTGCACTCGGGGCACCGGAGCTCCTTCTGGGATTTCAGGATCCTCTGCAGACAGGGCTTGCAGAATGTGTGCTGGCACGGCAGCACCTTTGCTGTGGCGTCGAGCTTTTCAAAGCACACGGGACACTCCAACAGGTCAAGGAGAGCCAAGTCATCCATCTTCAGCGCAGAGCCCCTTCAGGAGCGGAGCCGGGGCCATCCACACCCCACATCCACCGGAGCCGGCTGAGAAGCTTTCCTGCGCCTGCGAGAGCCGGACCCTGGGCTGAGGCAGCTCTCCTGCACGGAGGGCGAGGAGGAGGGAACACGGAGCAGAGCTGCTCTGCCGGAGCGTGTAACGCAGCCACCTACATCCCGAGCTGCGCTCGCCAGCCAATCTGCGAACGCACTCGCTGCGCCTGCAGCCCCGTTCGAAATGAGTCACTCCTGACTCAGCTGGAGCGAGGGCACGGCTCCGGGCTGGGGCCGGCCACCGGAGCCCTAGGTCCTGCTCGCCGGGCAGAGGATCCCGGGGCCGGGCCGGGCGCTGCCCCGACGCCGAGCGCAGGGCGGGCTGCGGCGCTCCTGCTCCGCTCAGCAGGACTGACACGGCACGGAAAAATTCACCGGCTCAAGAGATGAGAGTCCCTGATAAACATCAGCCCCGACCCGTCGGTGCTGGGCTCCGGCCGCTCGCTGCGCGCTCCGCGCGGCGCTGCCGGCGGGGCTCGCCCCGGCCGCTTCCCGGAGCAGCCCCGGAAAAGTCCTTCAAACGCCGCCGCTCGCCGCGGGTACCCGGCAGTGCCGCGGGTGGCTCCGCAGTGCCATCCTCGCCCGGTTTGGCTGCCTCAGCTCGCTGAATCAACCCGCAGCGATTATTCCTCCCACAGCCCGGAGCCGCCCAACCTGTTCGGCTCCCGGCTCCGGGCTGCGGCTCAAGCCCGGGCCTGCAGCGGCCGCGTGGCCCCGCAGCTCAGCCGCGATGTCCGGAGCGCCCAGGGCAGCCCTGGCACCAGGGGCTGGCACGGGCCCGCTGAGGGAGCAGCGTGTGCCAGACCCGGTCCGGACCCGGCTTCTGCGCCGGGCGCTCCCGACGGGCAGCGACGGCTGCAGCCTCGCGTTCCTGGGGATGCTCACCTGGACAGCCCCCGCCTGTGGCACCGGGGGCCGGGACAGCGCCAGCAGGGCCGGACTGACCCTCTGCGTGCCTTCTGGGGCCGTCACCTGCGCTCCAGCAGCTCCCAGCCTTCCCGGTTCCAGGCTGGTCGGCAACGGGCGGGTGCTGGGGCGAGGGGGCCATAACTGGGTGCTGAGCGCGGCCAGCACCTGCTCCCTGCGGGCACGGTCCGTGTGCGAGCCCAGCCCAGCGAGACCTGAGCTCAGCAACAGCCAGAGGGGTCTGAGGGGCCCCTTCCCGCCCAGCGAGGCGCTGGCTTCAGCAAGGGAGGCCAGGGACCATCGCACTGTACTTGTAATTTGCATTCCCTTTATCAGCTGAATTCCTATCTCGGGTCTGCCTGCTCGCACGTACTGATGGATTACCTAAGCAGAGCAGGAGGGGCAGTTAAGGTCCAAGACCATTTTCCTTACAAACCTTGCCGTGTTTCAGCCCTATGTTTCCAACACAGGAGTACTACAAATATTAGAGGACAAGACTGTAAATCCGAAGATGTCTCAGATAACATCGTCAGGCCTCAGCCGTCCCTGCCTTACTCTCAGGATCCTTCAGAAGTACAGTGTGGAAAGGGTTAATGTGTTCTTTCAAAAGTTCTCCCACACAGATTGTGATTATGTCAAAACAAAATATTTCTGTATTTCTGTAATATAGTGGCCATTTGGCTAAACTAAAAGGTTGACAAACATCTTCAGGATAATGTCAGGAACCAATGACCTCCCTCTGTTTCATTTAATGTTTCCTTTCACTTTGGTGCTGCTTTGTAGTCTGTCACATGGTGCCGAGTGCTGGGCTGGTGGGGTTCACACTGCTCGATGAGTGATGCTGCAAGCAGCACCAGCTCATCTGCAGCGGTTCTGCATGTGGTGCCTGACATAAACCTTACTGAAAACAAAGGTGGTGAAGGTTGTTTTTCTTTTTTACATATTCTTCCCTATTTGTGCTCTGTGATTAGCACTCAGTTTGTATTTTCATCTGATTAGATTAGAAAGGACGCAGAATTGTGAAGTACCCTGCAGTGAGGAGGTGCTGGAAACAAAGTCGAGTGGATGGCTCTCTGCATGCTGGCTCCTGCTCATCCTGCTCTGATCTCACCAGATCTGTTTGCTGAGCGCTCCCTTGGTTTTCCTGGTCTTTAAGGGCCAGGCTGCATTAGCTGCACTGTCAGATCAATGGGGGGGACCAAGGCTCTGCTGGGGGGGCACACATGCACAGTGCAACACACAGCTCCTGCTGAATTCCCAAGGGAAACCACTGGCCACAGCTGGAGTGCCTGGTCACCTCGCAGGTACCTCAGGAGGGGCCAGGCTGGGGAATCCAGCAGTGCTGAGCACACTTGGGAGGCCCAGGGGATCAGGGGGCTGGGGCTCCCTGAGGGTCTTCAGTGACATGGGTGGTTGCAGGAAGCCCCCTGTGCTCTCCATCTCTTGGGAATGCCACCAGGGATATGCTCTGGGCGAGCTCCCCTGAGCCTGGCAGTTACTCTGGCCCTTGCTGCATGCCTGGGGCACAG
This sequence comes from Tichodroma muraria, assembly GCA_013390105.1. Taxonomy (NCBI): domain Eukaryota; kingdom Metazoa; phylum Chordata; class Aves; order Passeriformes; family Sittidae; genus Tichodroma; species Tichodroma muraria. The sequence continues at coordinate 252,652 of WAAG01025522.1, forward strand.
GGTCTGATCGCCCAGGTGGGGTCAGGGCTTTTCCAGCCGGCAGCCTCTGAGCTGCCAGAGCAGCCAAGAGAGCCTCCGATCCGGGCTGCTCTCTCTGGTTCTGCTGCAATACAAAAGCTGTCTGTGTTAACACTTACATTTACATAACATGTTAAATCTTCAAAGAGCTTCCCAAAAGCTAACTCATCTCTAGAATGCCCTCAGACCAAGCATCCCCCACTCCCCAGCAAGGAGAAAACCAGGAGATGAGGCCACACAACATATCAATGTCCAATTTGGGATCAGGTTATGGGGCTTCCCTGGTTTTCCACTTCACACTCAGACCATTCCATTAAAGTTTACTGTCTGTCACTGCCTCTCTCTTCCAACATGACTCGCAATTGGGGTTAAAAAATAAAGGCAGAGCTAGAGAGCTGCTCATCCTTCCCTTTCATTTCAGCAGTCTGTGGTGCCGATGCTGTAATTAGCTCAGGGCTGGATCTGGATGCAGCGGGATGCCTGGCTGCAGGACGCTGCTCTGGGGCCGCGGATGGGGCTGCCACGGAGGGCTCTGCCTGGGCATGGCCCCACTGATCCACAGCAGCCCTTTGCAGCTTCCCAGGGGACGGATGCCTGGTGCTGAACGGATGGAACCGCTGAAATATGTGTTGCAAGACTGGGTTACTCAAAGAGGTTTATCATGGAGCTGGAAATGGGGAGACAGCATTGAGAGCAATGTGCCCACCTTTGCTTCCACACCGAGTGGTTGCACACACATCTCCCCTGGGGGGTGCCTCTTTTGGCTTCCCCCAACTCCAACATTGGCTCAGAAAACAGCTTCAATGGATCCCAAAGCAAAGTCAAACACAGTTTGTCTTAATCATCCCACAGGGGCCGCAGGGGCACTGGGTTGGGGTTCAGTGGCCACTGCAGCACTGCTGCAGCCAGGGCTGCGTGTGGCATGGAGGGCACAGCACCACAGCACCTCCAGGGCATATAAAAAGGCCTCAGACACTCTGCACCATGCAAGTGGATGCCACATGCCTCCTTCCTGGGGGAAGAGGGACCTTTCAGACTGTTTTTAGCTCCTGGAGGGCAGGGAGAGGGGGTGCCTCTCACAAGCTGCTACAGATTATAGATCTGAGCTGGCAGCTCATCCTCCTACCCACCCACAAACACGGCGCCCAGTGCTGCTGCTGCAAGGGGCGGATGGCAGGACCTGCCTGTGCTGCAGACCCCAAGGGCCAGGGTGGGAGTGCTCCTCCTGGCCCGGGGTGGCTGTCCTGCGGCAGCGTCCGCCGGCCGCGGCCCTGAGCGCACGGCGGCAGAACCCAGCGCCTTTAGTAAATAACTTGTGTTTGCTCGAAGACGTAATTAGGCCAGCGTGACTCTGCAGGGATATGCAGAGTGTGGGCACCTGCAGCCAGCAGAGAGAGACTCTCTAAAACATTCCACCACTGGAACCAACGCCTGGTGTCCCGTGCTGGGCAGCAGGCAGCGGCCGCCACTTCCCTGCTCCCAATGCCCCGCAGCCCCAAGGGGCACCAGGGGGACAGACCTCGGGGAGCTGCGTGCTTCAGGCTTTCTGTTCCTTTTTTTCCCTTCATGAGGTACATACACATCAGCTGGAGGATAGAAGCCAAACACTGAGACCCCATCTATGCTTCATAAAGAGCAGCGGTTAGAGGTGTTGTTTATTAAGCTCATAGATGGCACAATGCTGTGTTTTGCCATTACAGCCTTGTGCAGTCTGGCTGTTGGGTACTGTAAAGGCTTCAGCTGATTCTGAAGTAGCTGGAGCAGAGTGGTGCCTGTCCAGAAATAGAAAAGTATTTTTAAATTAAATTTATTCACTGATTTTCATGAAGACAGATTGTTGTGTGTTTGTTGAAGTGTCATTAGGAGTAGTTGGCGGTGGAACCAGGCTGAGCAACAGTGAGAGAGGATGGATATGTCCTTCCTGTGACTGGGGAGGTCACCCAGGCCACCTCCTTCTGCTCCTCCTCCTCTTCCTCCTCATGTGGCCTGGTCCCTGTGCCTGGCAGGAATGGAATGGGGGTGACCAAAGCTGACACCTGGCCTGTGAGACTGTGGGGCAGACACAAAACTGGCTCTGATACCTTTGAGCTGCATGGCCCAGGGCTGGAGCTTCCTCACAGGGAGAGGGGGGCAGTGGGCAGCCCCTGCTCCTCTACTGGGAGCTGAAGCTGCTTGTGAGCCCCTGGCCCTTCAGCAGACAGTGCCAGTGCCCCCCACCAGCTCTGGGCCTTTCCCTGCAGTGCAGAGCAGAACCACGGAACAGCAAGTTCAGCATCCTGCTTCTCTGGGATCTGCCCGAGAAGTGCTGAACCGAGAAGTGCAGAGATGCAGTTTTAATTCTCCAAGACAAAAAATCAGGGTTTCTAATTTGTTTGGACTTGAACACAGGCCTTCAGAAGCTGGTCTCTATGTAGGTTTGACTGCAGAAAACATCAGGCTGCAGTTACCTAATCAAGCACATGAAAATGACCCCACAGCTTGCAAGGCTGCATCACCTCTAATGCTCCCAGGTGCTGCTGGCCACCAGTGAGTGCTGCAGCCAGGAGCAGGTAATAAATCCTGCTGCTCTGAAGCCGCCAGCTCTAGGAGGGCATGGTGCAGCACAGGAGGGGCAGCATGCAGGGGTGAGTATTGGCCAAAGCACTGCACGTGTGCTGCTGCTTTACTGCGTGAGGAGAGCCTGGTGCAGCTCATCGCCGCTGCTTGCTCTGGGTGCCTTGTGACCCGGGGGCTCAGTTTGAGTTGGCTTCTCCCACAGCTCCTGCTTGCACAGCAGTGCTGCCTGTGGGAGGAGGACCAGGAGCAGGACCAGGCTGCTCGTGAGCCCACTGGGAACACACAGGGGGCTTGGGCCCTTGTGGTGGAGTTGCCTGATGCTGGCAGAGCGGTTTCCATGTCGGCAGGCTCTGGGAGAGAGGGCAGAGGCCGGGCAGGGCAGTGCTCTCAGGTGCTCGCTTCCAGCGCCATGTGGGTTCATCCAGCGAAGGGTTTCCCTGCCCTGTGTGCTCCCAGGGGCTGGCTGGTCCTTGCCCACTGCACACATGTTCTCCTGGGCTCTGCTCTAGGCTGTGCTGCTGCTCTCAGGAGAAGCCCAGGGAGAGCTGCGTCCATAGAGAAAACTCAGCACCTGGGAATTTCCCTCTTTGAGGCTCCTTTTTCCTGTTTTTTCCTTGGTTTCTTTGTGACTTAGGAATTTTTGTGCGTGCTTAGGTAGGTGCAGAGTAAGCTGGCTTTCATCACGAGCCTGCCTGCTCTCCCGGAGGTGCTGGGCGTCCTCCACTCCCGCTGACTTCAGCCTCCAGGAATGTGCACCGGGCTCTGTCTTGTGCCGGCACAGGGAAACTTCTTAGCTTGGATTCCTGGAAAATGGAGTCCCGTGGGCTCACGGCATGTATGAAGGTGTGTACATGTAGCTCTGTGTCCGTGCACCCTCATAACTTGTGAATCCAGTTCGGTGGAGTGTTAAACCACGCAGAATTTTAAATAACCTGTGACTTCGGTGTGTTTGTGAAAACAGGAGGCTGTGCACAAAAGGAACCCCTGCCAGCCCCTTCATGAAGGCAGGTGATGCAGCATGACATCACACCTTAGTTCAGATCTGATCAGGTGCTCGGGACTCCCCAGAGATGTGAGATGTTTGCACCAGAGAATCCAGCCCCGAGCTAAGCCCGCGCTGCCTGGAGCTGCTGTGTGCAGGAGGCTGCTGCCTCTCTCCGCAGCACTGCCGGCTGCATCCCTGCTGTGTCCCGGCCCCTCGGTCTGCGCAGGGTGCACCGACGGCAGCCTTCAGCCCTCCTTGGATCAAGGGATGTGGATAAGGAGGGATGTTCGGGAACGCCAGTGCTGGGGGTGGCTGGTCCAGGGCTGAGAGAGGGCAATCAGCTTCTCATTGGCAATGGGTGCACGAGCTCAGAGTGAGTGAAAGAGCAGCTCTGGGGGGCAGGACAGCCCTGAGCACCCCTAGGCCAGAGACTGGGGGTGCTGGTTGTACCCACCCCCCACCTTCTGCAGAAGCTGTGCAGGTCCCTTGGCTGTGGGAGCCAGGGCTGTACTCTGACTGGGAGGGAAGAAAACTCTTGCTTCAGCTCCTTGGATTTTTCACAGGATCTATGCCTGCCCCTGTATTTCACAGCAGGAGCAAGCTGCCTGCCCAGTACTTCAAGTATGTCTATGTAAGTCCCTGGCAGAGGATGATGATGGCCAGGAATACCAAAAATGCTTGGTGTGGGTCAGGTTGCTTCTCCTGGAGACAAACCTTAGTGTCTCCTGATCTGAACATCAGAGCTTACACCTGAGCCAACCATGCAATGTTTTCCATGATTTGGATATAGTGGCGTTAGGGCAATGAGTGCCAGGGCTGCTTGTGCAGGTGCCACTCACTGAAGCTCCTGTGTGTTGCTCTTCTGTGCCTGTTTTCTGCTAATGACACTCAACAAAGTCAGTGCATCTCTGTAGGAGCTGGAACACTGACCAGGCTGCTTTTGGGGGGGCGGGGGGCCGGATTAGGTTCCTTGTGAAGTCACTCCCACTCTGGGGATCCCAGGACAAACCCTGAACATGACACAGCCAGCCCTGAGCACTCTATGACCCATCAGGCTTGGCTGGGGCAGCTCATATTTTAAAAATTCTTCACACTTTTAAAATTGTTCATTTAAAAAATGTGATGTTTAATGTCAGATAAAAGATTACAGATGTTCTGAGCTGTTGGCAGATATCAGCTGGAGACAGCTGGAAGCAGACCTTTGTCTTGGCTCATGTGGACAGGTCTGTAAGGGCCTAGTATAAAACAGTCTCAGCTGAGACTCAGTGCTGCTGAATAGGAAACTCATGAGCAGCAGTTAGCAGAATACTTGCATTTTTTGAGGTTCACTTCTAGCTGCAGATGCCAGTATCTCCTGGCACAAGGAATGATGAAATCCATGTGCGGGCTGCCAGGCCAGAGGGAGCGGTGGCTGTGCTGACTGCTGTGAATGACCCCCCAGGCCTTGCTCTGTCTGCCCCATGGCGTGCTGGGGAACATCCTTGGTGTCCTGGCCCCTCGCTCTGGTGTGCTGCGTGCCCGCAGTGATGAGAGCAGGGCCCTCCTGCGGCGACAGCCCGATGCTCATCCCCCTCCTGCTCCCTGTGCAGGGGAGGGATGGCGGCAGTGCTTGCTCTAAGGAAGCACGGCACAACGAAGTATTTTCCAGCAAAACTTGCAGGTGGAAACAGGCCTTCAAAGTCCAGCTCACCGTGGCTCGTCTTTCGGCCCTGCTTTGTACGGCCGCAGCTGCTGCAGTAGCTCTGGGCTAGGGCCGGCTCCCCTCCGGCTCCCCTCCGGCTCCCCTCCGGCTCCCCTCCGGCTCCCCTCCGGCTCCCCTCCGCTCTCCTCCGCTCCCCTCCGGCTCCCCTCCGGCTCCCGGTCCTCCCGCGCTGCGCTGGCGGGGAGATGCCCCGCGCTTGAAAGACAGATGTCACTGAAACCCAGTGGAACGGAGCCTGCAGTCAAACACAGTGCTGTGATGATCTAGGTCGTGCAACTTAATGATTTCGCTGTTGAATGCAAAATTATTTTTGTTGTATTTTTAGTAANCGTGCCAGGGCTCCCGGCTCCCGCACCAGCCCGTGCCAGCCCCCCACGCTGAGCACCTGCCCCGGTACCCGTTCCAGGGGTCACAGGTGGTACCGGGGATGTCCTCACAAAACACCCCCGAAAAGTCCCCGAATATAAATGGGATATTTAATGTGAGAGCATTGACTCGAGGTGTTCAGAACAGCTAAGAAATGCAGAATGCCAGTTTGGGGATCTTTTCTTTGCAAGTCATCAGCACACAGACACGGACAAGCATGTGGCTTTAGGAGTGAGGGGTGAGCAGCCGCCTCTGTGTCCTGTGGCGGCAGGGGATTGAGTGGCTGCAGGGCACTGGGGCAGCAGGAGCCACGGGCTGGCCGTGCCTGGCTGAACCCTGCAGAGGATGGGCTGTTCCAGCGGCACAGTGGCAGGACCAGGTGGATCTGAACTGTGGCAGCACCTGTGAGTAACTGTACAGCCACCAGCTGCTTTGCTCGGCTCACAGTGGTGCTCATGCTCTGTTCTCATTGCTGCTTTGAAGTTCCTTTCCTGTCTGATTGTTCCCTTAATCAAAAGGAAATGAACTCGAGGTATCTCACACAGTGCCACTTGTGCCAGCCCACGGCCGCCAGGACCCTTTGAAAGGCAGCAGTTCTGAGGCCAGATTCAGTCGGGTTCACAGGGGAAGGGGTGGATCAGGCTTCCCAGGTGAGTGCAGCTAGAGCGGAGCGTGATTCATGCAAATCAGAGTTTTCATATAAAGTGAGATCGTCCCGTGTGAGATGGGCTGGGAGCTGGGCACCAGCCCTCCCGTGGTGCTGTGGCAGGGCCAAGGGTGGCTCCAGGGCTGTGTGCCCACCCGGGCGTGTGCAGGCCTGCGCTCTTGGTACAGAAAACAATTTCTACGTGTCCTTGTGAGGAGGCTTCCAGCAGCCCAAGGGACCCCCGGAGCGGTGTGTGTCCTGACAGAAACTGCCTGTGGCAGCTCTTCGGTTGGTGGAAGGTCTGTGCTGTGGAATTATTAGCAGGCAGCTTCTAAGCTGTCATCCTAGGATTTCATTAAGAAACTTTTAAAAGACATAATGAATTAACCTATTGAGAGCATTAAGCTGAGTTTGAACTGAAAGAAGTTAAATGAAGCTCTCTGCCTATGTCCTGACAAGGCAGAGTCCCCCTTGATGTGTAATGACGGATATAAAATCTTGGAACTCAGAAGAAAAAAAAAAAAAAAAAAGGTATTTTAACTCCTGTTGGGAGCCTACATGATTCAGGTAGGTGCTGGGAGATGTTTAAAGCCCAGACAGCAGTTAGCTGTAGATGTGTTTTGTACCATACATAGCCTTTATTTTACCCATCGAAAGGTCAGGAGGAGCTCGAGATGCCCAGCCAGGGACGGGCACGGGAACCCAACCCTCTGTGACAGAGACAAGGGCAGTGAGGGGCCAGCTTTGGGGGGGACAGGTGGGAGCTCTGAGGGTGGGCTCTGCTGGGAGGTGCCTGGGTTGGATGGCTGCCCAGAGATGGAGGTTTGGGAGTGTTGGGGAAATGAAGTACCTCAGCTGCATGAGATGATGACTGTCTCCTAAAAATGAAAACCAAAACCAGGATCATCCAAAAGGCCCTAAAAGGCATCAAGAATTACAAATAGGGATTGAGTGCTAACAAGAGAATATCTCAATTAGATCTCACAATCTGTAGAGGAACACATTAGATTAAAATGAAACTGGGCTTTGTGCTCTCAGTGTTTCAGTGTGAGAATGGGAGAGGAATTATTCACATTTGCAATTTGTGAGGATGGATTGCTTTTTCTCTGACTTTTTAACTTTTTATCTTGTCAGAAAATCATGAAAAGCTACTGAGATGATGTATTTGGGGTAGTTCTTATCACAGCACGTGGCAGAAACATTTCCATGGTTTCAGAAACATGGGTAGAGTTTCCTATTTAATCCTCTCTTTCCAGGTTAACTCCTTTCCTCCTGTGGTGTCCACCCTGGTGCTCACTCACCAACCTGCTTTTGTCTTCACTACCAGTGATATTTTCTCTTTGTGAATTTCTATCAATATTTAATACAGTGGTGTCAGTTTTGCTGTAAGATGAGAGGAACTACTAGAAACCTTGAATTATACATCATGCGGCGGGGGGAAGCAGGATGTGTTTCCTTTTGGACCCAAAGCTCTTGGAGCTGATCTCCAGGACCTGCAGCTTGAAATCCCAAGGATGGATGAGCCCCAGAAGAAACTCAGCCAGCGGCACGAGGGACGGCCCCGCAAGGTGAGGTTCAGAATCTCCTCAGCCTACAGTGGGCGAGTGCTGAAGCAGGTCTACGAAGACGGGCAGGAGCTCGAGCCCCCGGCCAAGGAGCACTCGCGGCGCTTCCTGCGCCACAGCTTCGAGCCAGGGGACCCCCTCTGCGGGGCCGGGGGGGTGCCAGAGAACAGGTTCCACTGGCCCACGGCCCTGACTGCCCAGAGGATCAGCATCTTCCGAGAGGATCAGAAACACGGGCTGGCGGGGGCGGTGCCCCTGCTCAGCGACTGCCAGCCCGGCGCCAGCCACTGCGGGGTAAGTGCTGCCCGGGGCTGCCCCCGCTCTGGGGGCCGGCTTCATTCGGGCTAAATCCTGCTCCGAGTGCCGTGGAGACAGGAGTCTCACGCTGCAGCCTCATCCAGATAAAACCGGCTTGTTAGGCCAGGACTGGGAAAGGGTGGTTGTGGATCTCAAGCCATTATTCCAGGAATTCCATATGCTGAATATGCCACGTGTGGCAGGATCCTCAGGGTCTGCTGCTGCAGTGCAGGCAGGAGGGAACAGCATCTGCCAGCTGTGCTCTGGCTTCTCCCGGTGCTCATCTGCATCTGTCCATTGGGTAGAGTAAAAGAGAACATTTCCATACATATTGGTGTCTGTACATGGGAATCCTACTGCATCTAGGTCAGTCAAACGTAAGGAGGATGTTAAGTTGTTTAGGTATATTTAAAATATTAAAGTTGTGTGACTTCAGCTGGCAGGAAGCCAGTGCTGCCATCAGGGTACCAGGTGTCTACATCCTCTGGCAGCCAGAATTCCTCTTTGGCTACTTTGACAATCCCAGCTTAGTTTCACTGGCTATTTTCTTAACATATAATTAATACCACTGATAGAGAAGTGTTTCTTTAGTCTTCATAAAGAGGCAGTACACACACAATAGGCGTAAATAGTTTTCATGGCCTTGATTTGAACACATGGAAAGTCTGTTAATTCCTGGTGCTCATCAAAGCTGTGCGTGGGAAACCCAGATGGCTGATATTTGACCTGTTGACACACTGGACGTGTAGTTTGCCCGAAAACATCAGACCACGATGAATCTCTCCTGTACAGAGACAGTGCACTACTGTGATCTTATCCACCCCGTTAATTTGTTTTGCATTCTTGGGTAACGCTCCTCTGCCTCCCCAGGCTCCCCAGGCACAGATACCTCGAGTAACCACACTGTGCAGTACCAGCCTGTGCTGCATCCACACGCACTCGGTGCTTGGAGACACCGTGTCTGTAGAACACACTAGGCTCTCGCCTTCTGCAGGAGGGCAGGACTTGTGCTCGCCTGCCTCCCCCTCCTCTTTTTCCCCACGGGGAAGCAGGTGCCCCACTGCCAGGAGAGCACCAGCCACCTCAGGGCAGCTGATGTGACTCAGGGCATTTTTTAGGAGAACATCTCCTTTTGCACGTCTTCTTGACACAGAGGCTTGGAGTGAAATATGAAGAGTGTGTAAAACAATAGGCCCAGTAACTCCACGTGACACCCAGGGAGGAGGGACCAGGTCAGCAAAGTGCTGCTCTCAGGGAAATCTTTGCCCAAGTTTAGCTTTAAAATGACTAGAAAAAAAAATACAAATTCACCCGTTAGGGCTGTACCTCCACCAACTTGCTGCATGCTCGGGGGTGGTCAGGAGAGCTGGCCTGGTGGAGGGGACGCTCTTCTGGAAGTGCAGAGACCATCAGTGTTTGCAGAGTAAATTTATACTGGTGACACACTGGTAACTTCCTTCTTCAGAGTTCTCCAGTTGTAGATTTTGGCAAGATCATCATCTACACCAATAACCTGAAAATCATCCGTGCACCGATGGACCAGAAAGAGCTCATGAGAAGAATCATCCAGACTGAGGGAATAAATGACTGGACATTCATGTACCGGGAGAAGAAAGAACGATTTAGTGGTGGACGTAAGAAAGATGTGGAGAATAGAGTCACTTGTAACCAGCATGTACAGGTAAGAGAAAATAAAAAATGCTTTTTCCCCTTAGCCCTGGTCAAACCACCCAAGCCCCACCCAACTATGTATCTGGCTCCCAAGTAAGTTTGGATAAAAAGCACCATTCTATTCCTCACTTCCCTTGGGAGGTACTGACCAGCACTGTGCTGAGGTCATGCTCTGGGGACAGCTGTGCTGGTTCCAGGTGCTCATGTCTCCCACTGATTTCTTCCTCTGGAGATGGCTGGCATTTAGAGAGCTTGGCTGGGCTCCATCCCTTGTCACCCCTCCCAGTGGGATAAGAGCAGGCCAGAGTTTCTCCAGCCTGACAAGGCTAAACACAGCTGCTCTGTGGCTGAGACTGCTTCAGGCTAGAATTTTAGTATCAGCTGAAATAAGGTTGTGCCTTACATTTGCTTTCTCACGGGGGAGTCTTTGTTGGTCAGAATGCCGATTAGTTCTGACCATGATTTGATCCCACAAAACCTAATGTTGTCATGTGGAGCTGGTAGAGTTTCATGGAGCTGAGTCTGGCCCATAGTGAGCGCGGGTCACCGCGGTCCATCTGCTCCCAGGAATTTCAAGGTGGGATTTGAAAGAGGCTGCCTGGCACAGTGGGAGAGAGGCAGGCACAGAGGACAGCTAGACAGAAGGTTTCGCATGGTGGTGATGAGGGATTTGGGGAGCAAGGGTGATAAGCAATCCCTGAAGAAATGAAGAGTGGCTCAAACCTGAGGCTAGAGCATGGAAAAGGTGCGATAAGAAATGATAGGAGGATGGGTGGAGCTGTGCAGAGGAGAAAGATGAGTTTGGAGTACTGTGCTATAAGCCCACATTAACTTCTCATTTTCTAGTAGTAGCCACAAATTGTCCCCAAACATGTGGGAGACTTCTTGTCAAAGTCCTTGCTGTGGAAAACTGATTGTCATAGGCAGGATGGTGTGTCAGGAGCAGCCGTGATGGCAAGACCAGGAGACAGAATTTCCCTCTTTCAAGAATGTTCCTGACTTTGGTATCTCACAGCCACTAACAGATTTTTTTTCCTGCTGTCTGCTTCAGGAGGGCAATGCTGAACACGGCTGTTCCCAGTGCAAAGGCTCAGGCTGTGCTCCCTGCTCACTGTGCCATGGAAGCAAGTTCTCGATGCTGGCAAACAGATTCCGGGAGTCCTACCGGGCGCTGCGGTGTCCGGCGTGCGACGAGAGCGGGCTGCAGCCGTGCCGGGTCTGCGCTGCCTGAGCCCGAGCCCGAGCCCGAGCCGGCCGCAGCACCCCGCCAGCCCCGGGAACCCTGCGGGTGTCCCGCCTTCCCGCAGCGGTGACCGTGTCTAACAGACGGGAAAGGCACTCTGTCCATATCTCTCTGCGAGTGCGAACCTGCGCCTCTGCCCCCGGCCGTCCTCCTCTGTGCCCTGGGCGCCTGCCCAGCCCCGGGGCCGGGCTGGCCCCCGGGCCTGCGGGTGATCGTGTCCCTGGCACCAGCTGCAGGGCAGGCGCATCCCGACCCAGCGGGAACGCTCGGCGGTAACGCCCCTGGGTAAATGCCCCTGGAGCTGCAGCGCGGCCGGAGCAGCGCCTGTGCCGGCACCGTCCCTCCCGAGGGCGCTCGGTGCCCGGCACAGCCGGGAGCCCCGGGTGCTGCTCCAGCAGGAGCGGGGCAGCGTCAGCGCCGTGTCAGGCGAGCAGCCGGGACCGGCGCAGGTGCGCAGCCGGTACCGGTGCCAGCTGGTACCGGTGCAGGTGCGCGGGCGGTACCGGTGCCAGCTGGTACCGGTGCAGGTGTGCGGGCGGTACCGGTGCCAGCTGGTACCGGTGCAGGTGTGCGGGCGGTACCGGTGCCAGCTGGTACCGGTGCAGGTGTGCGGGCGGTACCGGCGCAGCAGCACAGGGGGTACCGGTACCGGTGCTCCGTTTGTCCCAGCAGTGCCCCGCCGGGTTTCGCTCGCTGAACGCTGAAAATGGCGCTGCCGTTGCAGATCTCTCTGCGCCCGGCAGGGCCGCAAGCAATTCCCAAGGTTTTGCTGATCTGACACCTGCTTCAGCGACAAGAGGATTCCTTCGGGATCTGATTTACAGGGAGAATTGGAAACCCTTCCCAAACCTGGAGATATAAAAAAATGTATGTGAATTTACTATTCGAAATGGAAGTTATTAAGTTTTAGCCTCTTTGCAAGGAAGGGCTGAATTAAAACTCCCCTGTATGCTGCTCAGCACTTCTCAGGACCAGGCTGAGGGTGAGCAGGACAGCTCTTGCTTAATACTAATCCTGTGTTGTAATCTGCAGCAGGTAAACTCTAATTAGTGAGATGAAGCAATGATGGGGGTCCTTTGCAGGCTGCCACTGGTGCACAGAGCACAGGGGCTGTGAGAACCTGAGGCAATCAGGGGAAATTATGTTTTTCTCTAAAGCATTAACTTATTACTTTTTATATTCAGGAGTGATGTCAGTGCAACCTTAACTCCCCTGTTACCTCTGAGACCCCGATGAGGTAACATCAGAGGCTGCTCCCATGTGCTTCACACTGAGGCTCCAAGCCCAGGCAGGATAATTTATGGCAAAGTTTCTCTTTTCCTGTGGTAGGTTACAAGGCTTCTCTGCAATACTGAAATTATTCAAAATAATGCTGTTCTAGCTCCTACACTTCCACATGTCTTCTGCTGAAATTGTGCTGTGGGTACTGAGGGTTTCTTTTTTTAAAAGTGTATCAATCTACAGGGGGTACATGATCGGCTTCATTCATCATATCAGTATCTGCGATGTGAAAAAACGTTGTCCTTGGGGTATCACTGAGGGCAGGTGAGACTCCCCAAATCAGAAATTGCTGTCAGGCAGATCCCTTCCCTCAAACACATCCTGTTTGATCTCAGTTTGATGGGCTTGTTGGAGAGTTTGCTGGCTTAAGATAAGAAAAAGTAACCAGGCAAAATTGTCTGATAGTATTTACAATAAAACTAGATGCAAATATGCACTTATAAAATCAATATTTATTGTTCTTTGGTAATTATAATGCTTCTCAACCACTGCCACTTCTCCTGGCTGTGTCAGCTGTTCCCATCATGTTCACAGGGGCGATGCCACAGCCAGGAGCTGAGCTCTGCCCTTGCTCAGTCCTATCCCACAGGCTCCAGTGTCCAGCAGGGATTTGCTTCCCCTGCTTCCAATGCACTCCTTTATTTTTGGTAATACGCTGACTTGATTTACCCAGTAAATGCTCTTATTTCACGTGGCAAAAGTTTGAACTTTCCTACAGCACCCTGGTGAGCTGACTATTGAGGCAATGGGCTGCTTGTCACACGTCGCTGTTTTATTTGTGCTGCATTCAGAGGCCCCCACGCCTCCCTCCACCCCTCCCTCCCCTCCGGGCTGGCGGCACAGGGCGGGGGGCACAAGCCGAGCCCCAGCGCTGCCCGCTCCAGCCTGGGTCTGTCACCAGCCCAGAAGCACAGCTCTGGCTCGGGCAGAGCCGAGGCGCTCGCTGGCAGCCCGGGCGGTGCCAGGGCTGCGGGAGGGGCAGCGCCACAGCGACCTGCCCTGCGCAGCCTGGACCTGCTGCGCCGTCCCGGCAGCCGGAGGTGAGTTCTGCTGGGTAACCTTTCAGCAAAAATTGTCAGATCTGTACGAACTGGATTACTTTATGGGTCAGGGTAGGAGTGGAAGATGACGTGTTGCACTTCTGCCAGAAAATAACAAGTTTTTCCTGTTTGCTGAAAGCCCGGAGAGATGACATTGCACTTGCTGAATGCACCAGGCTTCTGCATGTGTTCTCAGTGGGGTCAGATGAAGTGTCTCTGATGAGAATGGTGGATGAAATACAGGAATCTCTAAAAAATGTGGTGGCACAGTTTTGGTTTAATTGATCACGGATTTTGTTTCTGGCATTTAATGGCTCAATAATAGCAGCAGACCCCTGGACTGGTGGTGTACCCTGTACCAAACCCCAAACAGTCCTGTGCGTGATATTCTCTTACAAAGGAAAACCCCAAATATCCTCACAACTGCCAGGACTTTGAACAGCAAATACAGGCAAAGATGCTTAGACTGGAGTCTATTTCTTGCGTTTTTGTTAACTGTCTACAGCTGTTCTTGTTTTGCCCTAGAACAGGAGCACACAAAAAGGCATTTAAGGGTTTCTCTAAAGAAAAAACAAACCCATGAGCAAAAAAGCAACCATTTCTTCTCTTGCCCTGCCGCAGAACTCCAGAGCTGTGCGCCTGGCAGGCTCGGGCAGCCTCATTCACCAACTGTTGTTGGCTGCCACACCATGGCGAACCGACGGATGTGCTCCGAACTGCGTGGGAAGACTTGGAGCAAGCTTGGAGAAGTCAGAGCCACCTCTCCCTGACTTTCTTGCGTGTTGGGCAGTTCAAAGGTGAAAGGAGAAGCAGAGCTAGTGCTCTTTGTTGTGAAGGGTTTGAGCCGAAGCAGAAGTGCCGGTGGAATTATTTCCCGTGTTGCACATCCGTGTGACCAAGGAAGGGCCGGTGGAGCTGAGCAGTGAGGCTGACAGCAACAGCCAGGAGAGCAGAACGGGAGGCTGGAGTGACCCTTGTTAGTACGTGGTAGCAGCGTATTGCACGGCTTTAACCCAGAACACAGCAGCATTGAAGAGGTGATTCCCAGAGTTACTAATAAACGCCTTGGTTAAAGTTGACTTGAGGGCTCCTGCCCTGGTTCTCTCTGTTGTGACTCTGCAGGTGGAGCCTTGGAATGTTGTTATGCTGCAAAACAGGGTGGGAAGGTGTGACCAGACAAGCTCTCAGAGGAGACCAGAGCCAAAGCTGTTGGGGTTCTTCAAGGGCGTGTTAGTGCCAAGACATCTCCTGTCCCACAGAAATCCCATGTGGCCTCAGCTGGGGGATTTTGTGTATCAACTGCAACTTGTGGTCCATGAGGATGAGGCACAGAGGTCCCCTGGACAGTGGAAAGCACCATTGTGGGGTTTGGGTTTCTTTGGGTGGCCTTTAATTGGTTGCAGGGGTCGTTTTAAAGTGTGTCCATGACCTGGGAACAAAAGATTTTATTCAAGTGTGATGAATTGATCTGTATTTGAAATATGCATGTCTGTATGTGAAAGGGTTTTGTATTTATCAATCTTTATCACAGCAACTAATCTGTGCAGTGGGTTTTTAATTTACATTTATTCACAGCCACCACCCTTCCAAAGCAGAAAACAAGTGGAGGAATCTGGAAAGCTTTAGCTGAATTTGCAATATCACTGCCTTATTTCCCTGCAGTTAAAAAGAAAGAATCGGAATATTTATAAATTTACACATTATTATTTTTGCAAGTCTTTGAGGCTGTCGTTTTGATTTATGTGGGCTACATTTGATTTGCATGTAAACCCAGCCCTTCATTGCTTTGAAATCTCTTGATTTATACAAACCATCCTGTGTGAGCTGCAGTGATGTCTCCGCTGCAGAACTCTGTGCAGCCCGTGGCTGGTGATTCCCCTCCAGCAACTTCTGAGAAACGCCACTGGCACCTGCTGCTTCTGGAAATGATGGCACACGTTCCAACCAGCAAAGGTACGTGGGCTCTGAGTTCCCTGGATTCGGAATAATGGCCAATGCGACCAATTCTGCTTGTTGTTGTTAGTGGAAAACAATCGATGCATTTGGATCGATGCATTTTGGATGATGAGCGAGAGCACAGAAATTCTTGGTGTAGTTTTATTTGCTGGGTTTTGCAAGTGGAGAATGGCTGGGTCTGGTTGGAGCAATGTGAGGGATGGCCCTGGAACCAGTGGGACCCCCATGCTGAGGTGCTGAGGGTTTCTGGAAACACTCAATGCCAGCAGTGGGGTGGGAAAAATAATTAGGAGCTATGGGTGGGTTACAGGCAAAGTCAGCTTTGTGGTTTCCTTAGGTGCACTCAGTGTGATGGAGGAGAAAATCCTTGAAATAAGCAAATCACTCTGGAAAGAAATTTATTACAGGAGCTCACTAAAGATTTTAGGAGAAGCATGCACGCTTTGTTGGGATACCTGTCCCTGTTTCCCAGGCTTTGGCATTCTGAGGGATGGCATGCGGGGCCGGAGATGCGGCTGCGGGCAGGCGGGGGGACTGAGGCGGCCGAGGGAGCGAGTCTGTCCCGGGGCCGTCCGTCCCGGGCGCCTCTCCCCGGTCCCTGTGCGGGGACAGGCCGGGGCCCCCGCGNGAGGGGCCGTCCGTCCCGGGGCCGAGGGAGCGAGTCTGTCCCGGGGCCGTCCGTCCCGGGCGCCTCTCCCCGGTCCCTGTGCGGGGACAGGCCGGGGCCCCCGCGCGGCGCCGCGGGACGGCCACACGGTGGCGCCACTGCCCGGGAGGTGCCGGGGACCGTGGGGGGGACATGGGGACACTGGAGACATGGGGACACTGGAGACAGCGGGGACAGGGTGGACAGCGGGGACATGGGGACATGGGGACAGGGTGGACAGCGGGGACATGGGGACATGGGGACACTGGAGACAGCGGGGACAGGGTGGACAGCGGGGACACGGGGGACAGCGGTGACCCCGGGGCCGCCCGAGCTCCCGTCCCACCGCCCCGTCCGGCTCGCTGCCCGCCCGGTGAGAGCGCCACGGGCCGGGGCCGGGGCTGCGCTGCCTCCGGACCTCCCGGAGCGCAGCGGGACCAGGGGCGCCGTCCCTGCCGCCCCAGGGAACGGGACCTCGCAGGTGGGTGTGCCTGGCTGGGCACTCGGGCTCTGGAGCTCTTCACCTCTCCCAGTCATTACATCTGCTTGTAGACTCGTAACGTTATTTCTTTCACAGTTACGTGTAGGAAATTGAGTCTATTTCTGTTTAAATAATGGGTAATAGAGCCTGTTATTTAGTGAAAGATTTAGGTAAATGGCTCATTGTTTCACACGATTGGGCCTCGGAGGGTTCAAGTTACATCGATAATGTAATTATGCCATTTCAAAGCAGCACGCAGTGGAGAAGCCTCCAATTTTGATATAGAACAGGCCTTGAAAACCTTGTGCTTTTTAAATCAACTTGTATTCTGCAGCAAGAAAGAACAGTAGAGCTAGGTATGTTGAACAGCTTTTTTTCTGGAGTTATCAATCTTTTTAGCTTAGAACACAAGATTCCTTTCACATCAGAATTTTGTTATATCAGAGTTTTGGAGCACCTGTGATTGCACATCATAATTGCACTACGTAACCGTGTTAGCCTTAAAATGCAATTTCCCCTCCTTTCCTAAAGCTTTGTGTTTTCTTCCATACCAGGCTGATGGCAGTATTGCTTTAGCCTGGCATTTGTGTTAGTATGGAAGTCACAGTAACGTTCCGGTATCATTTGAGATCACTAAATTATCTTGTGCTTTACGATATAGTTTATCATCCAGGTGAATGTTGATTGCCTTTTGCAATAGGGAGTCAGGTCCCTTCTGTGTCTCATTCCTACCAGAGCTTTGTAAGCTCCCAGCCAGAGAGCTCATCCTCAGAAGTCCTGGTTTGTGCATGCTTTCCTTACAAGGATGGTGCCCTACAGCAGCCTGTAAAACGTCTTGGATGTGCTAAGAGTTGTGGCACCACGTGGGAAACAAGTGCACTAGGACTTGGGGGGGGAACAACCCACTTTCTTCCTCTTACAGGAACTGCAATCAAATACTCATTTTGTATGAAATAGCAACTCTCAGGCATTATATTTTTAGTCCCCAATGCTTTAATCCCCAGAGTTTTAGCCCCTAAATTTTTTGCCATGCATTTAGAGACGTCTTTTGGTTTAGTGGTGGTTTTTCATGCCTTCAGCCTGGCGCTGTTAGTGAGGGTGCCCAGAGAGGTGAGCGCAGTCAGTGCTGCCCTTCTCTGCAGGTGCAGGAAACTGCTCCTCCCGAGAACATTCCTCCGCTCTCTGCTCATGGATGTGCTTTGTGTTATCCACAGGATGTGCTTGTTCCAGTTCAGAAACCAAACCCACTGAAGTTTCGTTTCCCAGATCCCACCAAACGCAGCTGTTCGAGAAGGTGCTCCATGATCCCAGAGAATTCTTTCCCCTGGGCTGCCTGCCAGCTGGCTGCTCCTCCGGGAGCATTCTGTTCTTGATCTGGGTCATTAAATATTAAAAGGCAAAGTGATTCTAAAAGCCAGCCGTTTTTTAGAAGTACTAAATAACTGTAATTTGTTTCCTAATAGATAGTTTTGTCCTTGTCACTGAGTCCAACTCAATAGAAAAAAAGTGCGTGATGAGACAGGATTGCTCTGTAAATCCCGTGCAGTGTGTTTGCCTGCAGAACGAGCCTGGGAACAGCAGCTGGGGTGGGGGCAGGATGAAACTGAACCTCAGTCTGTATGTTGGGCTGGTCACTTGGTTCCCTGAGCTTTTCTCTCAGCCCAGTTATTGTCCACCCAGTGCTGCCAGGAGGAAGGGTCCCTGGGGTCCTGCCAGACCCCGCCCGGGCTTGGGAGGGGTCCTGTCCCACGCAGCCTGGCACTGGCACTGCTGCAGTGCCCTGGGGCCACTGCCAGTGCAATGCTTGTGCCCTGAGCTGTGTCAGGGGGCCCGGGTGGCAGTGCTGGGTACAGGTGCCCTCCAGAGTCACAGGGCCTGTGGCAGCCCTGTTACAGCCTGCTGGCAAAGCAGCAGCAGCACTGGGTTATGCTTAAAAAAACCCAAAAACATCTTCCCCAAGTGCTCTGTATGTAATTTGCCGGTGTTTCTGCTTATACATTTGCTGTGCTGTAAAGTCTTCCAATTCTTTGTTTTTATTTAAAAAACTGTAATATATGCTGCTGTGACTCTTCGCTTCTAATTCTCTTCTTTCATCAGGTTTGCATTTGGGGATTATTTACTGGAGACTTGCAATGTGCCAGAATGTAATTCCTGAAATTGTAAGAAAGGTAATTTAGTCAAGTTGTAAAACTTCAATGCTCTGCTGTGGTTTGTCTTGTTTAAAAGGATCACATTTCCTCAAAAGGCTTTTTTTAAGTATTAGAGGAGCTGCTGTTAAAGAGAAGTCTCAGCCTTTCCCCTGCTGCCTGGTCCAGTGTGCTGCCTTGCATGTAACTGCTTAGAATTGGCTCCTCTGATACTTCCTTGGTCTAACTGGCTGCCAGTGGCAGGATGGGAAGCAGGAAGGTGAGGTGACCTGCAGGGTCTGGAAAGTCTGCCTGGGGACTGAGCAGCTCCCCTGAACCTTGGAGCGTTTGCGTGGCCCTTGGCAGTGGCTGAGGGAGCCGAGTGCTCTCCTTGGGGATAATCTGGCTGCTGTGCCCTCCAGGACCCTCAGTCCTGCCTCTGCGGCAGCAATACTGTCCAAATACCGAGAATTGATTCTACACTATGTTTTCTTCTCTGTTTTTTGTTTGTTTAAAGCTATAATTCTTCCATTCCCCAGATCAGGCTGTTAACCCAACCCTAACCCAACACTTACTGGAAAAAGAATCTTGACTTAGTACGCAGAGAAGAAATACAGCTCTGCAAACTCACTGTCTGACATGGACACAGGATGTGTCCTCTGCAAGTGAGGAGTGAGACTGGGAGAACTGGGAGGGAGCTGGGAGCATCCAGCCTGGGGAGTGCTGGGCACTGGGCAGCGGAGCCCCTGTGCCTGCTCAGGGCTGCTGCTGCCCAGGCCCTCAGAAGTGGCTTTTTGTTGCCTTTTGAATGCTTGGAGTGAGAGGGGGTTGAATAAGATTTCTTGGGCCCTTGGATGCATTTGGAGCAGCAGCTGTGGGTGTCCTGTAGCTCTCCTCTGGCTTGTTCACACACGAGGTCGGGTTCTTTGGCCAGAGCACAAATAATTGCTGGAAATTAATTTTCTTTGCTGCTCTGCAGCCAGAGCAGGCTGCCCGCTGCTCTGCACAGCAGGAGAGGCAGAGCCTCTGCTTTGCTCTCGTGCCTACCAGCAGATGCTTGGAGAGAAGTTTAAAAATTATCAGCTCTCTCCTGCTTGACAGCCCTTGGCATGGAGCGTGCTCCTTCCCAAACCCTTCCTTTCCTTTCCTCTGTGGGTGTCTGCTGTGCCCCAGAGGCATGAGCTGCCACGGGGCTTTGCCTGGAGATCATGCCTTGTGCAGAGTGGACCCTAGGAATGTCTGGATGCACGTTTATGGCAGGATCAGAGTGGAATTTCTAATTCCTGTAGCTTTGAAATGAGCAGGTATGTGATACATGTGACTATCTTTAAAAAAAAAGAGATTTATTTCCAGCTGATGTCAACCCCATTAATTCCTACTTTGTTCTGGTGTCTCTTGTAATTTGTCGTTGCTTTTGCCTGGTGCTGTTCCCTGGGAAGCATGGCAGGGCTGTCCAGCAAGGTCCACGTGACTTCAGAAAGCTCTGAGGGCATTTAAGAAAAAACCCAGTAACTTCAGAAAAAATTAAATCCCTTGTGGCTCAGGCATTTTTGAAAGCCTTCACTGGGATGCTGGACACATTCCTCTGTCTTTTTAAACTGTTTTGTTTCAAAGGTTTGCTGGGACCCTCTGTCCTCTCTGCGGCTTCCAGAGCTGCACCGCAGCTCGGAGCGCTGGCCCTGCTGGTGCCGGGGCTTTAAGGGCTGCAGCTGGTCACTCCCCCGGCCCGTCCCCAGGCGTTCCCGTTGGGAAGGTCACCGTCCCGGCGCTGCCCAGCTCGGCGCAGCCCGGGCACAGCTGGCCGTGCCTGCAGCTCGGCAGGTCCCCCCGCTGCTCCCTCACCTGCCCGGCCCAGCTGCCCCCGGGCCGCCCGCCTGCCCCGCCCGGGAGCTCGGGGGTGGCCGCGTGTGCGGAGCTCGCCGCTGCCACCCGCGCAGGGGCCTGGAGCCGGCTGGATCCAGCACTTGCCGGACAAACAGGCGTGCAATTTCAGCACGGAGCAATGCACGGCGACGTTCACGAAGAGTTACGCGGAGGGTGCGGCATCAGCAACACGCGGCTGTATGGTTGCAAGGGGAGAAACAAGGAGACACACGGTGAGGAGACCCCAGCCGGTGGTCCTGATTTCCCAGTCTGTGGGAAAATTGTGCATCAAACCACTACTCCAGTCCCCGCAAGGAGCAGGGGCTTAGGCATTGGGCAGGTATGCCATGGGTGTGGATGAGTTTACCCAGTTTAAGATTGACAGTCACATCCTTTATTATTTTCAGCTAGAGAACTGCAAGTCAGGGAGTGGAGACTGTGACCTTCCTGGTGTCCCTGATGGAACTGGGGCAATTGAAGTGACACTTGCTTAGTCCCAAACAGTCAATTTAACCACAGCATAGTTCTTCCTCTCAGTGGCAGGTGCTATTTTGTCCTAAATAAACGTGGATGTGGTGCTGCCAACTGCTCCATATTCTAGCAAAGCGAACTCTTGAGTTCTTCTGCTTCCAGGCAGGGCATATAAACGTCTGGAAATATCTAGTAGCAAGTAGCCATTACCATAAATAAATTCTAAGCCATGGAAAAGGCATGATGAGGCATATCTGTGTATCTGGAGGCCAGGGAGCACCGGTGTTACCGTCTTGGCTGAGCTCCGCCGCTGCCCCAGCGCTGCCGTGGGGGTGCAGCCTGGGGGGCTCCGGGGCTCCCCGCCTCCACTGCTGCAGTGTCAGGCCAGTTTGTGACCTGCCAGCTGCTCCCCTCCGCTTGCAGGAGGCTGTGTTGGGTGAGGGACAATTTCTGGAGTAAGGCACCTGTGCTTGCCCTAAACACGTGTGCCGTGTTAGGTAAGAGCTCACCTGGGCAGGTCCGTGGTGCCAGGGAGGGATCTGGGAGGAGCTCTCAGTGCCAAACCAAAAGGCAAGACAGTGGCCAAACTCTGCTGTAACTGCCTGGATTTGTGCTGAAGCTGTGCACTGGCAAATTCCCATGTGCCTGGGCAGGCAATACCTGTCTTTCTGCAATGGAGAATAACATACAACCTGAATTTTTGGTGTCATTTGCTGTCCCTCAGTGTTTTGGTTTGACTGCTTTCCCACTCCTCCCTGGGAACCTTCCTTCACTTTTCATGCTGTATGCCTCCGTTGCCATCAGATTTCCATTTCTGCCCAACACTTCCCTCATTCCCGTGGCACTGGGAGCTGCAGTCTCACAGGATGGTGGGTGCAGGCTGAGATATCTCCCTGATGGAGAGAGGTGCATGTGGTTCAGGAGCAGGGCTTGTGAGCTGGAGCTGGGAATTAAAGCGTTCTCCCACACAAAAGCTGCCTCTTTTGAAGAGCTTTGCACTGGATGTAACTTTTAATTTGGTTTTGAAAGCCAGGCAGGCTTTGGAAACTCTCCCTGACACTATCTGAACAAGGATATTGCTAGACTTTTTATACAAAAGACACTTTAATTAAACTCCCATCATGAAAACAATTAGACCAAATTTGCAGTACTTAAGTAGTCAATAATTTAGTAGTTGGAGCTCATTAATAGACTTCTCCCTGTGCCTGTGTTGTGCTGCTGCGGCCCTGCCAGCTGCCTGCCAGGGGATCAATCTGGGGTCAATATCTACCCTGAGCCTCCCTCCTCTGTCCCCTGCAATGGTGGCACTGAAGACTGAATAAATGAACAAGCTCCTGGCAGGGCAGCTGGCTGCAGAGGTGGGTGTTTGGTGCTGCTGTCCCTCCCCTCCTGCAGCCCCACCTCCTCCCCGGTGTCGCGGCTCTCGGGGTGTCCCCCTCAGCCGTGTCCCCTCTGGGACAGTCCCGCTGGACCTCGGGCAGTGCTGGCCCTGGCAGGGGACACCACAGCGCCTCCTCGCACTGATGTTCCTCTGTCTCCTTGTGTTTGCCTTTGAGGCTGTCACACAAAATATCCCGACTCAGGGATCAACACCAACTTTCTAACGCAGAGCTTACTCAAGATTTACTAAGTAGACCGAGAAAGGAAAGGGTGCTCTGCTCTGTCCCTGTTTCTCAGGGCAGGCTTCTCACAGACTGGCAGCTGTGTGCTGGAAACTCACACAGTTTTGGAAACAAGGTGTGAGGAAGGTAAGTATTCATTACTTGAATTTCTTGCCTGAATTAGATTCTATTTTTTTTTCAAATCACCGGATTACCTGCGTTCAAAATTAAATTGATGTTTTGAGTACTGATTCTTTACATCTTTTAATTGATTAAAAAAAGTTTGACCCTTTCTTTTGTCTACAGAGAATAAGCAGAACAGAAATGGATTTACTTTTATTACGGTAATAGTTTTGTTTCAAATACATTTTAGAACAGGGCATGTATAACTGTATCAGTTTCTGTAATTCATTCTCATTCCTGATTTCCCCCAGGCATTGAGGCAGTTCTTCTTCCTAATGCCTCGTTGTACCAGCTAATACTGTAATAACAATTTGTGGTTCTATAGCACCTTGCACTGAAATAGTCAAAACTAGGCCCTGGGAATTTCTATCATGTCACACACCTTTCTCCAGCAGTTAGATGGTTTTTGCAGCTGGATGTACTTACAGCAGCCCCAGTCACTTCCCCTGCAGCAGTTCTGGCTCTTCAGTAGTTGTGTCTCAGTCAGAATTATGAACAGGGACAAAGGGAGCCAGCATTCCAAGGCTCTCATTCCAGGGAGCCGTGTCCTATTGGCAAACCAGATCTAACAGCCTCATCTCCTGCAGCATGCTCTGGAAATGGGGGTCAGTGGAAGCCTTGTTCTCTGGAAGTTTGTGCTTTGAAGAGATTTGGGGGCTCAGGCCATGCTGTGCAGACCCTAACTATCCATGGGGATCAAGTGGTTCATTCCGGTTTAAGAGGCTTGGTTTGGTGTTTATGTAGCAGCAGCCTGTCCCACTGAGGTGGGCAGGTGTAGGATCCCAGAGCCTGGCAGTCCCCGTGGATGTTCCTGCGTTCCTCTGGACATTCCTGTGGCCCTGTGGATGCTCCTCTCTGCTGGTGCAGGGCCCGATGGCCCCAACCTCTCGTTGGTGCCTCTGCAGCTGCTGTTGGAGTCTGTGCCCTGAGCTGCTGGAGGAAATGTGCTTGGCTCCCAGGGCTGGTTACTCCTTCGCTCGGTGTTTGTCGCCCCAAGATCTCTGTGTTGAGGCTGTAGGAGGCAGAAGGAGCAGTGGCAGCTGTCCTGTGTGAGCAGCGACCGAGCGGGGACACATGTGGGTGAATCCTGCCGTGGGTGAATCCTGCCCGTGGGTGAATCCTGCCCGTGGGTGAATCCTGCTGTGGGTGAATCCTGCTGTGGGTGAATCCTGCTGTGGGTGAATCCTGCCCGTGGGTGAATCCTGCCGTGGGTGAATCCTGCCCGTGGGTGAATCCTGCCGTGGGTGAATCCTGCCCGTGGGTGAATCCTGCCCGTGGGTGAATCCTGCTGTGGGTGAATCCTGCTGTGGGTGAATCCTGC
>WAAG01025522.1:277462-310540 GCA_013390105.1 Tichodroma muraria
AGGCACACCAGGCCTGGTAAGGAGTGTGGTCTCTCGCTCACCCCCACCACCCCCTCTCCCTCAGGCAGCAGCTGGATCTGGGCACCCCATTCCTCCCCAGCTGTTCCAGAGGGATCCTTCCCTGGCTCGGCCACGGTTCTGTGGCACACGTCACCCAAATGCAATCAGTGGCAGCACAGTGACGATATTTAAACTTTTGGAATATACATTGCAAGAGTGGCAGTGATTGATAGATGTCCCCCGGCCCCCGTTTACTCCTTATCCCCACCCCTGACCTGCCTCTCCTGCCGGCCTGACCAGCAGGCTCCACTTCCCTCCGCCTGGTGCAGCACCTGGCATGTGTGAAGAGCTGCTGGCAGAGCCAAGCCCTGATTCCTGCTTTATCTCCTTGATCCTGACAGCACTCCACTGCTGCCTCGTCTGCTGGAGAGCTCGGGGGAGATAAGGGAGTCAGGGCTCAGCGGGAAGCAGCAGAGTGAGGGGCAGGAAATGGAGTAGGGGATGAGCTGCATGACGAGCAGGAGAGAATACTGTATGAATATTAAATCTTGTGCATGGCAATGATAAAGCTCGTGTATTTACACAGTCCAGATTAAATATCTGTATTTTATAGAAAGTGAGGGAAAAGTTATGCTTCGTAAAACTCTTCAAGGACACCAAAGGCACTGATTTATTTAATCATTATTTTTGTAACTGAGACATGAGCTTATTCTGTGGGTAGGGTGGGGGTATTTTAATGCCTAATGGAATGCCAGTGCCATTTCACAGCTCCTCATATTTGTCACATTTCTCTTATTTTATTCCAACTCTGAATAAAAATATACAAGAGACAGTTGTCCTGCCCCACTTTTCGGTAGAAGTCATAGTGCATTTGGGTGGAAATTACAGCATTTATATTTATTTTTTATTACTTGTTCAGAAAGGGTGTTAATGAATGATGTGCACCCACATTATTGCCAAAAACTTTCTTTGTGAATAATTCCCAAGTCTGAGCAGATATGTCAGTAAATCCCAGCTACCAGCACAGCCCAGTCTGGAGCTACTGGTGAGAGTGTGACTTCCTCCTGGGACGGCAAAGGAGGCTCTGGGATCTGCAGGCAAAGTCTGGGCAAGGTTTCCAGCCCAGGAGGGGTAGTGGTGACCTGGTAAGCCAGGGCTGTGTGTGGAAGTTTTTAAAGCTTTTTTACAACGTGGCTGAATTCACTTGTCTGTGTCCAAGGTAGGAGCTCCCTGCCAGGGTGGGGCAGGACAGGTGACAAGTTGTGAGAGCAGTTCTGAGCCAAGTAAAGGCCACATAATAAAGAATCCATTTGTAGGAGGAAACTTCTGCTCTGTTGATACATTATTTATCCCCTGTAAGTGCTCCAACATTTCTACCATTTTCACTTTGTTTCCTTTTCAAGCTCCTTTTGCTTGACTTGAACGCGTGGAGGAGGCAACTGACTGCAGGATGTGGTGTTTGTTAGTGCTGAGCTCAAATAACAAATATTGAACTGAACAGTGTTCTGTCCTGGTTACAGAAGTGGGAGGGTATTGGGTGCTGTGTCCAGAGGCAGCTTCAAACGTTCTGCTGGCCTGGGGATGGCCCCGGGGGCACTGGTGTGGTGACCAGGGTGCTCCCTGCCCCCGTCACCTTCACTGGGGTCACGTCAGGCTGCTGGTGCTGGCCCTGCGTGGCCCTAACCCCGTCCTGAAACCCCACAGGTCTTGCTGAAGCTGTGGGGTGTGTTACAGGCATGGCACCTGCTCCCTGTCCCTGTCACCTGGGAGTCAGTCCAGCTCCTGGCAGATATTCCAGGTACCAATGTGGGCTGCTCGGCGAGTCGGTGCTGCTGGAAGCTCTGAGGCTGCTGTTCTGTGTTTTGCTCATGGTCCTGCCGCCCTGGGACAGTGTGTCCTTGGGGGCCCCAGTGACAAGGTGGCACTGGCTCGAGGGGTTACCTGGAGCCATTCCTGCACTGGGACCATGTGGGGTGTCACAGCAGTGAGGGCCGGGTGAGGACATGGATGGCAGGATGGCTCCCCAGGAGCTGAGTGCCTCCTCCAGGGCTCTGCTCCATGGCCTGTCCATCAGGGAAGCTTTTACTGCAGCAGTGGAGGGCAGAGTTTAATGGGCAGGTGATGTTTGCTCTGCATTTCAAGCGCATCCTTGCCCTCTGAGCAGTGTAAATTTAGCTCCCTCAAGCCTGGCCTCCTGGGGCTGAGATTTGTGTTTGAACTTCAGTTGAAAGGAATATATTGATTAGGTTTTGATTTAGTTCTTCCTTGCTGAAAAGACACAGGTAATGACTTTACCTGCCCTTTCCTATTTTATTCATTTAATGGAGTCCCCTCCTACCCCTTTTCCTCCTGAAGACTGTTTTGCCTGGAAGTCTGCAGCACTGTGAGAAGAAATTGAAGAAAAAGCAGTTGTCACACTGCCAAGGTGATTGATTCCACAGGAAACTCCCTTGGCAAACCTTGAGGCTTCACTGATGTCAGTTAGTGCCTGCTCCTGTGAACAGGGGCATGTCCAGCCTGGGCTGATGGGCTGAGGTACCTGCTGGTCCCCTCCTGCACAGGGGTGTGCTGGTGCTGCCCTGGCTGTGCTGTGGGGTCCCTCCGGGGCAGGTGTGGCCTGTGGAGCCCCAACACGGTCTGTAGGAAATTTTCTGCTGTGCCAATACAAAAACTATTTTGTATGGGTACAGCAGAGCAAACATTTCCCTTCACACTTCTTGTTTTGGTTCGTAACTGATTCTTGTGATTTGGGACTCTGAATACTGAGCAGTAAATATTTATGAAATGTAATGGCCAAGACTAAACACGTTCATTAACATACTTATTCTTATTGAGTTGCTGCTTTGTGTGCCTGAGGAAATTATCAAATTGCTTCTATTTGAACTGCAATGTATAATTTTAGGACTGGCATTTTTAGTCTCACATCACTCTGGATTTTGGAATTAGGGAGAGGAAACGTTTGTGTCTGCCCCCAGCCCCAAAGTAAGTTTATGAATAATAAAAGTTCAGTAAATCCATTCTCTTCTCCAGAGCCCAAGTTTTCCATCTGCTTGGTGCCAGGAGCAGGAGCTGAGTGCGGTGCCCCCGCAGAGGCCGGGAATGCGGGCAGGGAGCTGGGAATGCAGACAGGGCTCTGGGAATGGACCAGCTCATCCCCGGGGCTCCCGCGGCCCTGGGAGCAGCTCCGAGCTCCGGTCCTGCTCTGCCGGACCAAGAGCCGCGTCCCGTGCTGGCGCTGAGGTCACCCCAGCGCTCCAGGGTGTCCCTGGGAGCCGAGACTCCCGCTGGCGCAGTGGTGGAGCTGCGGGGCGGATGGATGTGCGCCCCGGGCACGCACTGTCACCGTCCCCAGCGCAGTCGGTCCCAGTAGCTTCACCCGCCTCGAGCGCTTCTCAGGAGGAGCTTGCCCTTGGTTTTTCTCGGTGTGTCCGTACGCTCCTCCCCGCTGCACGCTGGCATATCAAGAGAAACATCGCCACGGGGAACGAACGGGCCGGATCTGATGCCCCCTCTCTGTGCTATTTTTCCCCTCAGCTCTTCAATCCCCTTCTCCAGGGGCCCATGATGGTGCCTCCTCTCTTTACTGTAAAATCACACAGGATTTACAGGATGTACTGAACATCCCAGCTGGGTGGGGCTGGAGGAACCAACACAAAGGCCGGGTAAAGGCTGTGAGACCCCGGCCCCCGCCGCTGCTCTGCTCGCCCAGAACCGCGGCGTGTGTGTCGCCGGAGCAGCGGGCTCCCGGGAAAACAGTTCCCCTAGGAGCAGGTCTCTGCTGCGGGTATTTAACTGCAAAAAAACCAGTGTCAGAATGAAACGAGCTGCTTTGGTGAAGCTCCAGGATGGGATATGGAGGGGGAGCTCTGGGAGGGGGGAGCAGAGGGCAACAGAAGGTGTGAAAATAATGACACAAGTCACAGGCAGTGCAGGTGGATCACACGTGGGACAGAGGAGCAGGGAGTAAACCGGGAGAGGAGGGAGGAACCAGCACTGGGCTGAGGGACCGGTGTGGCCACACCAGGGTGGGACACGGTGGTGACCATGTCCTGTCCGAGGGCCGAGCCTGGCCCGGCCGGGCCGCAGAGTTCTGCAGGTGCCACTGAAGGGCTGCAGGAAGTTTGCCCTCCTCAGCCCTGTTGATCATTTCCACCCTGGCAGCAGCTGACAGCTCCAAGTACACCAATTAATTCAGTTCAGGGTAGCTGTGCCGTGATCTAAACCCATCATTTGAATGTCTTGTTCCCAGCTTTCAGCTCTGTGATTTTTTGCTGTGTTTATTTGTTGTTTTGTAAATCGTTCCCTGTCTGTCTCACTAATGGGACAAACATTCCAGTAGGAGTGGCAGGATTTGGGGCATTACCTGCTTTAATATTTATCAGTTGCGGTGCCGGGGCTCCGGGGAGCTGCGGTCCCAGTTCCCTTTGCAGCCAGGAAAGCACAGGGAGCCCGGGACATGTGGCTGCTGGCACGGGGGGATGGCAGGGTCTGACCCCCGTGGCTGCGTGGCGCCTCTCCCTCACCAGGACACCCCTGGGTTCCTGTGGTCACGCTCTGGGCTGTCCAAAACAAACTTCAAACAGTGTTTGCTATTTCTGGGCCTCTCGCCTGGTGGTTGTTTACACAGTCAAATCTTTTTGCTGAAAGTGACTGAAGCTTCGTTTTGTTTTTATTCCCAGGGAATAAACTGCTCACCTGAGCTCCCGGCTGGAACCTGGCTTGGCCCAG
Organism: Tichodroma muraria; assembly: GCA_013390105.1. Classification (NCBI taxonomy): domain Eukaryota; kingdom Metazoa; phylum Chordata; class Aves; order Passeriformes; family Sittidae; genus Tichodroma; species Tichodroma muraria. Next base: position 282,191 of record WAAG01025522.1, read on the forward strand.
AGCCTGAACCAGCTGGTGCTATGGGCAGGAGCTGGGCACAGGCAAGAGGCCAGTTAAGCCAGGACACTCTCTGTCCATCTGATGCCATGGAGCTGTTGTTTGCACTGACTGAAGCACCAAAGTGCCCAGATAAAGGGCCTGGCAGCCCAGCCTGGATCTTCTGCACTCTTTGGAACTCAGATTTTAAAGGTGTCAAACGTGGTAGACAGTATTGGAGGTTGGAATGAGATGGTCTTTGAGGTCCCTTCCAACCATTCTATGATTCTATGACAGTGTTTTCCTTTGTAATGAAAGTCATATTTTCAAAGGAATAAAGTTTATCCAAGACTGGATCCTTTCAAAGGGAGAATAATTCCATTTGAGCCCAAGATCCTTAGGCAGGCTGGGAGAAGGGAGTAGTGGTTGGGAGGCAGGATGTGTCCAGAGTTGAGCACTGGAAAACCCCACATTTGCTGCTGCTGCCTTGTAAGCAGAAGGTGGTGAGAACATTTGTGACATTTGGAGGGACATCGCTGCCATCTCAGGTCACCCACCCTGGCTTTGGGACAACACACACCACGTTTCACTGGGTGTTTTTGAACTGCCAGACACCATTCGTGTGAAACAGAAATTGTCCCAAATGTCAGGAACCAGCTTTCCTTTGTGCAAGAACCGAATGTTTTGTTCTTCAAGGGCACAGACAGTTTCCCCCTGGGGTCAGCCCTGCTGCCTCAGCAGGGTTTTCTGGGGTGCCTGTGGGGGTGGGGGGTGTTGCCTTCCTCACCTGGGGCTCTGTTCCTGCCCTGCCCCTGCAGACACGGCTTTGAGAAAGGCTTTATGGACCAGAGCCATGGGCTGCCCATGGACCTGAGCACAGACTTGCAGTGGCGACTTCTCTGATTTCTCTGTAAATTCCATCATGCTTATTTTTCTCTTCCTTTGGCTTTGGTTCTCGTTTGCTTTAAACATCAGCAGAGGCACATCCTGGGTCCCTTTGTCACCTCAGCCTTGTGCAGATGATGCTGAGGCCGTGAAAGTGCCAGGGTTTTATACGAGTTTCCCACTGACACCATGGGAAAGACCTTGCAACCCAAGTGCTCTGCCTTGATTGATTCCTTCTCATTACAGCCCTGAATTATTTGCAGAGGGAAATGACAAGGCTTTATTTTCTCCTGGTGCTTTATCTTTCTACAAAATGCATCCAATGAAGCTGCTAATGGAAAAGCTTTTAACCGGGGCGGAGGGTGATCCGTGTCCGTGCGGGTGCGATGTGATGCGTGCTGCTGACGAATGCTCTGGGCTGCACAGCCTGCTGCCACCTTCACAGCTGTCCCCAGGGCACTGGGAGATGCACCAGACAGCCCAAGGCGGCTGGCAGAGCAGTGGGGGTGAACTGTTTGCTTCAAAAGTTGAAGAGAACAGAAAGGACAAGCTTATTTCCCTGCTTGGGAGGCAGGGATGCTTCACGGCGTGTCCTGGTTTCACCAGTGGGTTCCAGAGAGCCCAGCCAGCTGGAAGGATGCTGCTGGCTGTGCTCCATGGCAAAATGAAAAACAGATTCCCAGGGGCACGGGACGAATTGTGGGGCAAAATTTTCCCTTCCCAGGCAGGCAGAGCACAGAGGACCTGGGATGGGGCACTTCCAGGTGCATCCTGCACCAGCAATGCTTCTCCCCTTGTTACATCTTGTTGGGTTTTACTTTTTAAGCCTACAGCATTTTCTAATGATGAAAAAGCAGGCTGGCTGGGCATCTGGGGAAAAAGATGCAGCTCTGGGGAGAAAGATAAAGAGCTTCTGCAAATATTTATGTACAGAAAATCGAAGGAATGTTAATGAACCTCATTTCCAGAGGAGTTGGATGTGTTTGTGTGGCTGGAGCAGGTGCAGGAAGGGGCAGCTGTTCACCACACACTGAGCTGCTTTAGGGGACACCCAGTGACGTGTCCGGAGGTGAGGGGAGAGGGTTTTGTGCTGTTGCTTCCTGGTACAAGTCTCAGGCTCCCCGGGGAAGCCCTTGGTGCTGGGCAGCTGTGTGCACTGGGGGTGATGCTCTCAGGTGCCTCCGCTACGGCCACCAGCACCTCCCTGTGCCCGCCCACCGTCTTTATTTAATCCTCTGCAGGGGAGGGCTGGGCTGCAATGGGGGGCAGGCGCTCCCTGCCCCAGCCCTGACCTGCGGGAGGGTCCTGACCCTGGGTCTCTGCTTGCCCACCCTGCCGGGGGCTCGGGGCAGCCCCCCAGCACGAGGTAGGAGCCTCTGCTTTGGGAAGCGTGGGCAGGGAGGAAGGGTGGGTACAGCTCGGGAGGGCTGGGTCCCCCCCCCCATCCTGGACAAGGGATGGAGTGAAGATGAATATGAAGATGCCCTCAGGTGGCCTTGCAGCCCTCTGGTGCTGGTGTGGGGGGAGGCTCCAGGAGCCGGGAGGCCTCCAGGGGCCCATAGCTGGATTCAATATTTTAAGATGACCCTGAGCCCATTTTCACCCACAGTGTAAATTTGTTCCCCCCAGTGTTTCTACTAAAAGGTGCAAATATCTGGGAAATTCCATATTGTGCAGTGACCTACTTTACAGCTTTTTAAAAAGTACTGGGAAAACTGCCAAAAAGTCAAGTCTTAATTTTTCTGAGGCTGGGTGTTTGCTGCTGCCTGTCTGTGTGGGAACAGCATGGGGGGTGAATGTGCAGCCTGAGCGTGGTGTCCCCTGGGGAACAGGAGCGCAGCAGCCTTGGCTGCCTGGAGCCTGCCCAGCTCTTCCACCTCCTGGTTTTCAACCTGCTCCTGGTAATGAAATTCAAGCTTTCCCCTGCTGCTCCTAAAGCCTCTGTTTGGCACCTCAGTGCCACTGACCCTCGGGGTGTCCGGGTGCTGTGGCTGTGCTGGGGGTCTGTCCCTGTGTCCTTCCATACATCATGAGCTGGCCATCCCTCCCAGCTGGTTTTCCTCTTTGGTCATCACTGCAGTGTTTTGACCACTTTGAAGCAGAAACAAGGGGGGTTTATCAGTCACATTAAATTTTTCCTGGGTGCATGAGGTTATTTGGGTTTAGAAGGAAGGAAAAGAATTCAAGTGAACATGGCAAGGAATCAGAGTTGTTTTCCATAGGCATCTTTGAGTCCTGTTGGAAACGTAAACGAGGAGTGGGAAGAGGCTGAGGGGCTGCGTCTCCAATTAGAGGCCATCTGCTCGAGTTCGTGGGCTGCAGGTGATTCGTACAAAACCCTCGCTGGGCTGTGGATGCCCCAGCTGGCTGGGGAGGGAAGGAGGTCAGTGCTTACCTGAAATGTGCCTGTTATTGGCTGTGCTGCTCGCTGTTTCTGAAAGGCATCATTTAAAAACAATTTTTCTGAATTGCACCATCTGGAGGGAGGAAGAAAATCGATGAAGTATTTACATGAGGCTGGGCACTCTCCCCGCCTCGGCAGCCCTGCCGTTCTCGGGTGAGAGCTGGGGCAGGAGCAAGGGCTGTGGCAAAACGTGAGCCCTGGCTGGGCTGCGCCAGCTGCTCTGCGCTTCGGTCTGAGCAGCAGTCTTGGCTTCTTCCAGCTGCACCTCAGAAAATTATTGACCCTTCCTCAGCTCCTTTGTGATTAGTTCCTATCCTGACAGCGTTTAGTGGCTTTTTTCAGACAAATGAGGTTCAAGAACTTCCTCCCTGATCTAAGGGAAGCGGCCTCAAGGCATGAGGGCAAAACCTGGTGACAGGAGATGGGGGTGGGGGGAGCTGAGGCTGGTTTGGTGACAATGGAGGCCACTTACGCATCATTTTTTTCACTTGAGGGAGCTGGTGCGGGAGCAGCACAGGTCTGCAGCGTTCCCCGTGCCGTTCTGTGCCTGAGGGGTCTGCTGGGTGCTTTGGAAAGCCTTTTTCAGCATCACCAAAATACCACTGTTGCTTGTTGTCCGGGATTTCAGTTTTGCTGGAGCCGTAGATAAACTGGAGGTGAACAAAGGGAGGATTTGAGAAAGGCCGAGCCCAGCCTTGCCTTTGCTGCCTCCCAGCACGGTGTCTGACAGCAGCTGGCAAACCTGCGAACGCGGACCCCGCAGCCGCAATGACCCTCCTGAGCCCATCGGAGCTCGTCATTGCTGCTGAATCGCACCTTAAAAGCAGCCCGGGGTGAGACAGCTTCTCCTTCCCCTGTGCCCCAGCCTCGCGCTGATGTCCCGGGGCTGTCCCCAGGCCCCCCTTCCCGCGGAGCATCCGGAGGTGGGATCCCCGCGGGGGGTGCTCGAGCAGGGGCGCTCTCCGCCCCTGCCAGGGCGGTGGGGCCGGGCCGGGCCAGCGGCGCCTTTGGGCTCCTCGGCTGCGCGGTGCCCGCTCGGGGTCCCCTGCCGGCTCCGGGCAGACCTGTGGACGTGGCACTTGGGGACGCGGCTGGGGAGTGCTTGGCCTCAGAGGGCTTCTCCAGCCTGGCTCTGTGATTCCCGGGCTGACTGAATATTCTGCTCTTCAGTGTCACTGTACCTGGGTGACTCCATCGGCAATTCCTCTGCCTTCCTTCTCCCATCTTCCTTCCCTGGCGCCCCTGGGTCAGGCCGGGTGCCCGGAGCTGGCCCTGCCAGAGCAGGCTGTGTGGGCTGGGCTCAGCCCAGCAGCACCAGGAGATGTTCCCAGTCCCATCAGTGTGGGATCATGAGCCTGTGAGCCAGGAATGTGGGCAGGATAAATGCTCCTTTGTTTCACTTGCAGGAAAATGTCCTCAGGAAGGAATGGCCTGGTCTGCTCAGTGCTACCTGTGCTTTTCAGCTGATTGAATTTCATTGACCAGGTTAATATTGAGCCCTTGTGCAATTACTGCCAGAGAATGGAATATCATTTTTTTGCCTTGCTTTTGAGCTGTGGAAGGAAGGTTTATATTTCAAATGTTCTTTTAATCGTGCAAGCAGGCTCTTGAAAAAGTCCCTTTAATTCAGGGCAGGCTGGAAGAGTGCAGTTCATGAGGTTTTTCCCCAAGCAAAACTTTTGAATCTTTTTTTTTATTTTTTTTTTTTTAATGTTGAACTGTAGCTAGAGAAGGCATTAATCTTCATTACCAAATAAGCTTGATGTAAACCTATGTGTCCTCTGCGACCAAAGCAGTCTCACTGCGTAGCTCAGGGAGCAGGACTGGGAGGGCTGGTGGCTGTATGTAGCTTTGATTTTGGTTATTTTTTCATTCTTGGCTTTATGGCTGTTCAAAATCTTACTGTACACCTGCAGGTTTGTTCTTAAAAATGGAAATAAGAGTCTGTTGGCAGGCGAAGGGTGGGCTGGATCTGCATAGGGCAGGTGGCACCAAGCAGGGAAGGGGAAGGTGTTACTGAGGTTTCCGTTCCTGAGCGCTCCCAAAAAGGGTCTCAAACAGGGTCCGAAACCTGCTACTTCGGCATGACATTTAAATGTGGAATTTAAGTGAAATTTTAAACATCTAAGATCAATTAGAATATTTTCTGTGCTGAATCTGTTGCATTAAAAATAACAACAAACATGGAAATTGAAAACGATGGGACGCCTGTTTTGACACTTCTGACAGTGTTTAATGACATGTTGTCAATGGATTAGTTGAACGTGGTTTGAATGCAGGAGCATTCTCCAGTGAAACCAGGTCCAGGCAGCGCGGCGGGTGCTGCGGGGGTGACTGACAGGGTGCTGCGGGGGTGACAGGGTGCTGCGGGGGTGACAGGGTGCTGCGGGGGTGCTGCAGGAGGCGGGGTGCTGGACCCGGGGCAGTGAGACCTTGTCCTGCCGCCGTCCCGGGGCCCCGGCGGCTCCCGGCAGCGCTGAGCCCGTGCCGGTGCTCGCACCGCGCCGGCTGCTCGGATCCTCCTCTCCAACCCTCCCCAGGGCAGCCGAGGCCGCTGCTCCCAGGGCTGAGGGATTATTTGTGAGTCAGAGCAGTGAGGCGGGAGCTGCGGAGCGGAGCAGTAGTAAACAGGATCCTACAGACTGAGAAAAACTGCTGACTTACAGAATGCAGCACTTCCACCTCCTAAAAAAGCACCACTAATGCGTTTGTTTTCATGTAGTCTTTACATGGTTGTGGCTGATGAATCATGGCAGGTTTAACCCTGAAAATCACATTCAAACACAGGTGCTCATCCCAGTCCAGGAATCTCAATTATCCGGGCTGCCTAAGCTTGGTTCCTGGTGTTTTAGCATTAACTTGTGTTTGTCTGAACGAGATTTGGGCAGCCCTATAAATGAGTAAATATTTTTTTTTAAAAATTCCACCACTGTTAATGTCACTGGTAATTGCCAATCTGTCCAGCCCACAGCAGAGCTCACCTGGGGAGCGCTGCTGCTTGCGCCCGAGCTCGGCGCGGACCTTCCCCTCTGCCAGCGACACGCTCTGTCTGCCACTTCTGCAGCGTTTGCTCCATTTGGGCCGTCACTGCTTACATAACACTTCACCTTCGCCTGCAGCTGTCAAGGTCGGGCTCAGGTTTTATCCGAGCGAGCAGCGGGGCCTGTGGAATCGGGGAGCCCTGGGTGGAGCGCGCGCGTGATGTACCGCGAGCATTTCGAAAAGCTGGCTGTGGTAGTTCTCTGCTGTGAGTGTTTGGGCAGAGTTACTTCAGAGCTGGGCTTTGCTTACAAAAGATGTGTTAAAGAGCTTGTCTGAATCCCAAGAGCTTGTCTGTTGGTCAGTGAGCTTTCTTACATCAGCTCATCTTTAATGGCTTTACCTGCTCGCTGGAAGCATGGACAGGGCAGTTGATTACCTTTAAATACAGGGGAAGGAATGAAACCCGGTTGTGGGTAATTTGCCTTGGCAACATTTAACTGTAAAACTGGGACAGGTTGGAATTTACCATTAATTCTACCCGAGGTTTGCTGAACTTTGGAGTGTATCAGGGCTGTCCCTTTTTTTCCGGTTGATTCCTGCAATGTTTGAAAGCTGTTGTGGCATTGAAGGCTTTGGACACCAGAGCTCCAGCACTGTTCCTTGTGTTTCTTATTCCTGACTTAGCGGTCCTGTCCCTTTGCACCTATCCAGGGTCTTTCCAAAGGTAAAACCAAAGACAATGAAGGCCGAGTTATGCAGAGCAGTTTCTGACTGTGGGAAGCGAAGGGTTAAAAATGCACAATAAATAACAGCAGCAAAATACTGGGCTCTGATGTATTCTGCCAAGCGCCCGTGCTGTTTTCAGTCTCATGCAGCTGGCAGTTTTGTGTTTCCAATATCTTAAAAAATGGAGCCATAGAATTTCAATCACCTTCCATCTTACCAAGAGCCTGACTCCTCCAGAATAACTCAGAGGGACTGACTCAACCATATTTTTCATGTTTCCCAAATGAGCAGTGCAATGCCATGGAAATCAGGAAATTGGCAGCAGGGCCGTCTCCATCTGAGGAGATGAAGGTCAAAGACACCTTCATTCTTCTCAACATTTTTCCTCCCAAAGGGGTTGTAAAAATGAGCTCAGTGCAGGCAATTAATTGTGGAGAAAGCCAATTCTTAGGGCGTGTTAAAGGATGGAGAGCGGGTTCCCTCGGTGGCAGGCTCTGAGTGTGGTGGTGTCACCTCCTGCTGGATCTCAGACCTCCAACTCATCTATGTGCGAGGCAGCAACATTAAAATGGCTTCTTGCACGCTTGACCCTAATAGTGTAGCCTCTGCTTTTCCCCCTCTGTAGTGTATTCTGCAGCATTCCCAACCCCTGAGTGTTCCTGGGGCGTCAGGCTGGCAGGAGCCCTTTGTCCCCTGGCACACAGCTGTCACTGCTTTGTCCATCCTCCATTCCCAGTGTATGTGCCAAAGCTGGAAATGCCCTGAGCTTGGTGTCATGTTCCTGTTCCACTCCACACAGCTTTTACTCTTTTGTGTGCAATGCAGGTAAACAGTCCTTAGATTACACAGAACTCTTGAATTTGAGTCTGTGCATGTTAGGATCAGTGAGGGAATTGCTCATGTGTCAGCCAGAGGAAACGACCCCCCCTCTTACACCGAGGGCAGGACCTCTAGAGCCTTGACTTTGTCCACCTTTGATAATGAACTGATGCTTTTTTTTCAATTAAACCTTCATCTTTGCTTGTGGCATTCCTTTGCTTTGCACACTCACTGTCTAGAGAAATCCTCACTCCTTCACGTTGTCTGAAATAATACCAATGGATTGGCTGGAAAACAAAATGAAAACCCACCTTCTCCTCTCAGGTACCAAAGTTCCAGATTAGATTTAACCCAGGGCCATTTTCTGTGTATTGTGTTTTTTTTGTCTTCACCTGGTTCTCACAGGTACTTATATTTGTGTTGAAAAGTCACAGTACACCAATTTCTTGATGTTATATAAATCCCAAGGGTTTACTCTGTCCTCTGCTTTCAGTCCAAGGAATAATCCTAACAAAAAGCAGGAAACAAAAGATATGATAGAGGCCATTTTCTAAAAACAACCCTGTATGTGTGGAGGTTTTCATGAGAGGCGTCTTGCACCTCTCAAAGAATGGCCATTTTTGCCATTGCATCAAATCTTTCAACCTTTGCTGCCTTGTGTTTTCTTCATGTGTTTGGCAAAGGAGATCTGGAAGTTATCTCCTGAACATGTTTAAAACATACGTCATCAAACAAGGTGCATTTGTGCCTTGACCAAGAGCTCAGAGCACAAGTCTAGTCACCAAGACAGAAGCCCAGTTTTTAAGGTGCAGCACTCACCTGTATGAGGACAAGCCCGTGGTGAACGTGCTCATTGGGAGCTAATCCTGAGCTCACTAAGCCGTTTTTAAGCCCGTGCTGCAAAGCAGAGGAGGATTTCAGCCATGAGCTACCTGAGCTCATTTCAGCCCCGAGCCTTCCCTAGGCAGCGCCGTCCCTGCGCTCAGCGCACACGCTCTGCTCGTTGTGGAGGGATTTGGGGCTTCCCGAGGGGGTGTGGGACTGATGGGAAGGTGCAGCTGGGCTTGTCTGGCAGCCTGCAAAGTCCTCCCATCAAGGAGAACAGAAAAAAGAAAAAAAATACATGGAGCATACAGTGTCCCATATCCATCAGGCACAACAGAGAGAGTCACTGCTCAAGGGAAAGGGGAAGCTCCTGAAGCTTTATGGCTTTGGGACAACCTGTCCACATATTCAAGTAACAAAATTGCTTAGATGTTTCCAGAGGGATGGATCTTTTAATTTCAGCTTTCTGCCCCTGGGTTAGTTGCAGTAAGGGTCTGTCTGAACAACATGTGGAGATGCACGAGCTTGTCCAAATGCTGTGAAGCTGATGGCTCGATGAGGCGCCGGGCGATGCCCACGGTCCCCAGGCCCGTGTCCCGTGTGTGAAACCCTGTCTGAGCCTGCCTGGGGTGCAGCTGCCTCCAGCCTGTTGACCTGGTGCTCCAGCTGTGTGAGGTGCTCCACACAGCACCGCCCGGGACGGGCACGGCCTCCCGTCCCGGGACACGCCGGTCCTGCCCCGGCACGTGGTTAGAGTCAGCAACGCGCTCCAGAAGCGGCACAAAGGATCCTGCTCTTACTGGAGTGGTTTTCATTCTTCCTCCTGGCCGCTTTCAATGTGCTGAGCGCCTCCTTTGATCCTGTGCTGTGGCTGGTGGGTGTTTGCCAGACCAGTATTTCTACAGCTGTACCTCCAGAGGTGCAATTGCTGCAGCGTGCTCCTTGCGGGGGCTGCTCTCGGTTCCTCGCTCCGGTGCCTCCTCCCTGCCGTGGTCCCGCCGAGCGGGGGCTGAGGGTGGATTACAGCACAGCCTCTGCCGGAGGGGAGGCTTGGGATGATGTTCAGAGGTGTTGTGCCACAACCTGAATTGTGCCTCGGGTTGGGCAACTGCTACTGAGCCACTGCCAGGCAGAAATGACCTTTATGAAATGTTTTCTTTATCGAGAGTTTCCAAGAAGTTTTTTAGTTGTGGTTGCAAGTAAGATCTTCAATTTTGTTATTCTGAAAGGTTAAAAATCAGCTGAATTGAAATTTCCTTTCTTCTGGGGTCACAATGCTGTACTCAGCCTGGAAAGGAGGGAGATGCTTTTCATCTCTTCTGAGGCTGGAGCTGTTTTGTAGTAGAAAAGTCACAATAGCAATGCAATGAATTTTATTAAAAGCCCAAACAAATGTATTTACATATGGCAAATACATTCTACCTGCCCCATGGATTGCAGTGTCTGCTGAGCTGCTCTTATTAAAAATAGGTAGAATTTTATAAGGACTGTGTTTGTTTAAAGCATGGGAAAAAAAGCTTAATATCAATTTAAGGTATGGGATTTTTTTTCAGCTATAGTTGATGGAAACTGTTTACTAAGTTTTGTGTGAAAGCCTCCAACCTGTGAATTTCAATTTCATAGTTCATTCGCACGTGGGAAGCTAATTTGAGATGTGAGCAGCTCTGCTCTGGCTAGCAGGTCAGGAGCCTCGCGTGCCAGAGCTCCGTCTGGGCTCCGCGCAGGGCCCGGCGGCTCCGAGGGGTTCCCTCCCCAGGGAGGCTCTGTCTGCTCTGCTGGTGCTCCTCTCAGAGCTGTTCAGTGCAGTGGCACGGCAGTGAGAGTGCAAAGACACAGAAACAGCCCACAGATCACACAGATTTGTGGCTGGAAGGGACCTTGAAGCTCATCTTGTTCCAAGCCCTGACCAACCTGGCCTTGGACGCTTCCAGGGATGGGGAATGTTTTTCTTGCCTGCTGGACAGGTGGTACAGGGTGTGAGACCCCTCGAACCACCTCTCTCCTTCATATGCAAATCAGGGAATTCACACTTTGATTTTAGGGTTTCTGGCAGGAGCCTCAATTCCATTTTGTCCCCCCCAATACAGAACAGAGAATGCCTTTTCATGTTTATTGCCCTGACAGCTGCCTTGGCTCTCCCAAGATTTTATCCAAAGTGACTTGTTCTAACCTTGTGGAAATGGCGATGTTGGAAGATGCATCAGCAATTTTCAGCCTTATTTCATTTCCAGGGGTGCCCATCAGCTGCTCAGTGAATGAGCTCACAGGGGCTCCTCTGCACTCTCTGAAAGGAGACAGGTTTTGCTCAATGAGACAGGCAGGAGAGAGGCAAGGTGAACTAAAGTTTACCTTCTTTCATACATGTCTAACAGGATACAATTAAATATTAAAACTATGCAGTTAATTCTGCTGTATGTACCAGAATAAGATTTTCTGAGGAGTGGTTGTTATGGAAACAGTAGCCCTCTGTCCTTCCACTTGGAAAGGATTTATTTTAAGGGAGCTAAAACCCTTTAAATATTCAGCAAGTATAAAAAGGTGAGATCATAATATTCATCTTACATATTCTCTGCAAAGCTTCAAGAACTTCCCTGATGCTGAGAAGCAGGAAAGGCTCCAGAGCCTGTGTTCAATGTGGAAAAGGGAAGAGACTCATAAACAAGGGAACAGGGATGTGGGTAAAGGGAAGTGAGGCTGCTTGAGGGGAGACACATGGCCGTGCAGGAACCTGTCCAGGAGACCCCACTGGGCATTGTCCTTCCCTCAGGGCCCGGACCCGTTCCCCTCCTGGCACTGCCACTGTTGTGAGTTGCTGTGGGACACCCCCTGTTTGTAGGGCTCTGTGGGACACCCCCTGTTTCTAAGGGTTCTGGAGAACACCCCCATCTGTAGGATTCTGTGGGCCTCAGAGCTGGGAGGCGCTGGGCTCTGGGTGTGGAGAGCCTTTCCTCATGCTGTGCAGCAGCTCCGAGTGGGTCTCTGTGGGGTATGAAAGGAATTTTGTGTTCAGTGAACCAGAAATCAGCAAAACGGTGTCTCGGGTGGCAGCTGCAAACACTGTAATTTGCTGAACAATCACAGGCATTAAAAAAACCCAACAAACCAGTTCCTGGGCTAATGGCAAAATAACCCACCTGAAGCTGCAGCAGGAAAATTGTTCCCTCAAGTATTTTCAAACTAAAAATCAAGCTTCAGCTTTGCTACATTCCTGTTTCTTTTGTGCTTGCTTTCAAAAAAGCATTTAGAGCTCAACTATAGGTTAGAGAACTTTTCTTTTCCTCCACTGAAAATGAATTATAAATATATCTTGAATTGTAATTTTCTATTTCTTAATCTTTCTTTGGCTACAGCACATATACTGGTGTGTTGTGTTTCTGACACTTCCCTGGCTGGGACTTCTTCCTACAGTAGTTATTTTCAGGTTACCCCACAGATATGGTGAATCTGAGCATTACAATGAGGTATAAACCTTGAATTGCTTTTTATTTTGGACCAGATCCACGATTAACTGCACTGATGAGCCATCAGGGCTTTGGGTGGTGGGCGGGCAGCGGGAGGAGGGATGAGGAGCCCGTGGAGCGTGTCCCGGTCTGGGATTGCTGCCCCGGGCCTTGATGGCACGGGGAGAACCAGGGGCTGCGGGTGGAAGGAAGGAGGTGCATCCCCCTGCCAGGGGCTCCGTGCGTGGTGGCACAGAGGGGGCTGGCAAGGCCGGGTCCCACAGCCTCTCCTGCTCCATTCCACGGGCCCTCCCTCCCTGGCGTCACGTGCCAAGCACAGCCCTCTCCTATGTGAGCATCTTGATTTTAATTAAGAAAGACACTGCTAGCAAACTCTCATCTGAATTCAACTGGCAATATTTCATTGTGTGCCAGGAAGAGTTTATTAAGCTCCCAGATCAAACAGGCGCTGACGAAGAGATGGGAAATCAATGCTGCTTTAATAAATGTTTTGCATTTGAGAAGGGGAGAAGGGGAACATCACTTTCAGTGGGAAAAATTGAAATTACCACTCTTCCAAACTCCTTCAAAGGCAGAGTTTTGGTAAAAGTGCAGCCACTGCAGGTGCAGTGGAGGAACACTGAATCCTGGCACCAGCTCTTGGGGTCCCGGGGGCTGTTGCTCCCCACAGGGAAAATCCCAGGTCACTGCTGAGCAGGTCACCATGAGGTGCTCTTGTGCCAAACTGTGCCTGGGCTTGGTTGTGGCTTCTTCTGTTTGGGTGCAAACTAGAGGCTGCAGAAATTGCTAATGTGGCTCCGTGCACTTGGCCACAGTTTTGCCGGTCCTTTGCAGAGTGTGAGTGTCACCCCCAGAGAGAGAAAGTGCAGGTAGCCTGGGGAGGGACAGGGTTCCGTTCTGCCTGAGCTGTGCTGGGTTCTGCTCCTCAGGGTTTATACTGGCACCGTATTTTCCTGTCAGGTTTGACACTGGAGACAAAGACATTTGCGTGACTTCGAGGACCTTTGTCCTGTCAAATCCATTCTCTACATCTGTTAAACCTTTTTAAAACTGCGTTTTCCTGCGGAGGATGGATTTTAAGAGTTTGGTGATGGGAAGTGTCAGCAGCCCGTGGCTCCTGGGTCCTGGATCCAACGGGAGCGGCGTTCCCTGCCCGCCGTGGGTTCCCTCCCCACTGCTGGGGTCTGGCCCTGCTGCAGCTCCCTGGGCAGAGCAGGGGCTCCCCGATGGCTGCAGAGGCAGAGGCCCTCTCCAGGGTGGGCGCTGTGCTGGGCTGGCACCGCCTGCCCGCGTTCCTTGCCGAGCCGAGCGGGAGCTTTGGGTGACAGGTCCCGGGAGAGCGGCTGCTGTGCCCGCACCTCGGCTCCGCCTGCCGCCGACGGGCGCGGGGCCGCAGGAGCCCATCCCCGCTCCTGCTGGCACAGCTCCTGCAGCCCTGTGCTCCCTGGGCCCGCGGCTGGCACAGCCCGGTGCCACCGTCACGGCCCCGTGCAGCGCTGCCGGCTGGGACGGGGACGGGGCAGGAGCTCCTTCTCGTCCAGGGAGCAGCAGGAACGAGAGGCCACCGCGCTTCTGTCGGGTGCGTCCTGAGCTGGGTGGCTTTGATCAGGCAGAGGAGCTTTGTCACGAACTGAGAAGGTGAATTTATTGCCTGCATGTTAGTGCCTGTTTTCTCCTGTGGTCCAGTGACAAATGATTTGCTCTGAAATCCAAGATAACTCCTTTGGCTGCTGCCGGGCTGGCTGACAGTCAGTCAGCATTGAAAACCAAATTCCACCCCAAGGTGCTGATTCTGCAGCAAACTGCAGAGTTTTACAGTCCATTTGTTAAAGTCCATTCTGGAAACTCTAGAACAAATGTATTTTGCTTCTCTGTCTTGATTAATTTTTCATGAGAAATAAAATACAATTGTTATTCCTCTCCTCTAAAGACAAGGTGCTCAGAGAGCTGTTTTAATCAGAAGAAAAAGTTTTAAAAACAAAATTTTGAAAACAAAGGATTTTTTTCTAACTTTCTTAAGAGGGAACAGCTGGGCACAGAGGTTGGCTGAGACAGGGAAAACCAAACCCCTGCAGCCCCATGCAATGGAACCTGTAATTGCTGTGTCTGCATCCTTTCCTTTGACGTGTGTGGGGCTGCTGTAGCCACTGCTCTATGTGATAGGAAGAAAAATAATTTTATTCCATATGGTTTTGGAGTAATTTTGACTTGTTTTTTAATATATGTGTGGCTAAGGCTCATTCCAGTCTGGTTGTTTTATGTGTATTTAAGTAGGAAATGAATTCATCATGGAATGGTTCAACACTTCCAATTATTTTAATAGAATACTAGTTTTGACCTCATTGGATCAGAGCCTGGGAATTGAAAAGTAGCTGAGCTCCTTACTGACCCCCTCCAGACCTCGCTCCGGCTGTTGCACGTGGTTGCTCAGGGTACCCACTCATCCTGGCGATGTGTGTCTGATGTTTAATTTCATTAATAAAGGAACACTTGCAGGGAGTGCTCAGGATTTCGTGGGGCTGCTGCTGTGGCAGGAAGTTAATCATCTTGAAAAAAACGATTGCTTCGGGGCATCTGGGAGAGTGGCAGGAGGAGGAAGAGGAGGAGGAGGTGGAGGTGTTTCCTCACGTTCCCTGCTGGCATGGGGAGAACACGGGGCTGGGCAGGTGGCACCACTGATCCTCTGGCTGTGCCAAAACAGACCCCTGGAATGAAGTCTGGCAAGTTTGCCAGCTGACTTCTGTCTCTTTCTTTTGGTTTGCATTCTTTATTCTGCCTACAGCCAAACAGAAATCCCTGCACAGGCTGGATTCCTGACTCCCTGAGCGGTTTGGGTTGGAAGGGACATTAAGAAACATCTCATTCCACGCCTGCCGTGGGCAGGGACATGTTCCACTATCCCAGGCTGGCCTTGGACACTGCCAGGGATCCAGGGACAGCCACAGCTCCTCTGGGCACCTGTGCCAGGGCCTCCCCAGGCTCCCAGGGAAGGTTTTCTCCTGTAGTAATTCTCTCTCCATCCCACATGAGAAGCACAGAGCTGCTCCTGCGATGCGGCAATTTCTGAACGAGGAGCAGCTTGGGGCAGGAATGGGAGCTGGAAGGACAAACCCAGCAGGGAACTGGAATTCTGGTAGACAGCAAAGTAAGTCTTCCTGGATGGGGGGAAGAAAGGAGGAAAAAACCATGAGCCTGATTTTGGGATGTCTGAAGCCAGCGAGTGGGCAGGGTGGGAGGCAGCCTCAGCTGAGAATTGGCTGCTTTTCTGCCCATTTAGAAGGAAGAATTGCAGCTGAGTACATGATTTTAGCATCAGGGTGCAGAGGGGGTTTCACCAAGCATCTGATCCAGTCCTATTTGCTTTATGAGATCTTTAGGAGCCCCATATAAAATCTGATGGCTTCAGGCAGGTGATTAGTGTAAGCACAGTGTATAATTAGTGAAGATGTTTATTGTGCAAATTAATGGAAATGAAAGCTTTACTTGTGCACGTTAAATTGAAGGGTTTGTGTGGGTATAGATGTGCAATGAATTCTCTTTTACATATGTGTGCAGTGAATTCCAGTTTTCTTATATGTATAGGTGCAATGGATTCAATTTATATATATGTATAAAATGTGAAGTAAATTCAATTTATATATATACAAACACACACACACACACACACACACACACACACACATATATATAATGTGCAGTGAATTGCAGTATTTTTTCCTGCCGGCCCTGGGGTGTGGATGTGAGTCCTCCCTGCAGTGCTGCTCTCTCTGGGAGGAAGTGGCAGTGGGATTTGCAGCCTCTGTGTTGTGGTGATGCTGTTATTTGGCCCTGCCCTGCTCCATCCTCCCTCGGGGTGCTGGATCTCACACGGCAGGCTCAGCTGCTGTGATAAGGCATCCCAGCAGCACTCCCCACTCCTCCACTCTGGGATTTAACTCTGAAACATGCTCAGAGCTATTTTTGTATTTTATCTTATTTTGTATTAAAAACTGGGTGGGGGAAAGGGAATTTGGAGAAACTTGTGTGCTTATAATCCACTCAGCATTGACCCTTCTTATCTTGCACATGCTTTGCCTTGGGAGTCAAGAATATTTTATTAGTTCTTAGGGTTTTATACACTTCCAAATAAAGTCCCTGTACTGGAAAGCTGCTGTCCAAGCACCCTACTTATATCACCTCCATAAATGTTGCTCCAGAAAAGGAATGTACTGAAAAAATGAAATTCAGAATGAAATATGAGACGTGGCAATAAACTCTTTGACCAGAAAAGAAGTTATTTTTTAATTACTTCATTCCCTGGTGATAAAGTCATACCCAAAATAACTGCTCCAGACAGAATTTTGGCTGTGACTCAGAGAACTGCAGGGAACTCTCTGAAAAGTTGTGAGGATGTAGTTATTTCTGTTGCTTTTAGGGGGGCTGGACTTGGAAGACACCGTGGTAGAGTTGGATAAATAACTGAAAAAACTTTTGGCAGAGTTAAGTACAGAATTCTAAACCTGTGAGTCCAGTCTGTGCCTAACTGATCTCTTCTCTTTGTTCCTCCTCCTCCCAGGAATCTTTAGTGCTCCTCTGTCTGCATCCTTCTTTCCTTTAGTTCTGTTTCCAGCCTCTTGGTTTCACAGTGGCTGCTGAGCTCCCATCAGCCCAAGCCCGCAGGTGAGGAACCTCTTGAAAGCAGCTTTTTGGCCAGAGCGGGGCTTGCCCTGCCCCGGGGCTGCGGAGGGGTCGCTGCAGCTCGGTGCCTCGGCTCTGGGGCTCCCTCTGCACTCCAGAGCCTGGGGAATCCGAGCCCGTCCCATGGAAAAGGGGCTGCAAATCCGTGGGCTCGGATGATGCCAAGGGCTCTCCTGGGAGGTGCGGGGCTGTATCAGCTGCATTTTCTTATCATTTCCTCTTTTCAGAGGCATAAGAGGCTTTCAGAGGCATAAGAGGCATTCAGAGGCAGTTTTTAATTGCTTCTTAATTTTTGGATTTGGGTTGTCCAGGGTTTTTTTTGTGGGTTTTTTTGTGGTTTTTTTTTTTTTTTTTTTTTAATTTTTTTCTTTTTTTCTTTTTGCTAGTCTACCTTGAAGTACAGCAGAAGGATGCTTTGGGGTGAAAGAGCATAAAGGTGTCTTGTTGCAGACTTCAAACAAACTCTGCCACGAGTAAATCCATATCAAATTCACATAAAGTCAGTTGGCCAGAATGCTTTTGATGTTCTGGAGTTCGGGTACAAAAAGCAGAGATTATCTATGAAGATTTGCAGGTCAGTCGGTGTTGCTTTGAGCAGGCACAGCTGTTTCATCTCGGTGTGCCCTGCTGAGAGCAGCCCCCTCTCCCCTGTGATGGGCCAGGATGGGCTGGTGCTGTTCCTGCCGGGACCCCGGCGGCAGCGCTCGGGCATCCCCAGGGCTGGGGGCACCTGCCCGGGAGGGACCTGGGCACCCCTCTCGTGGGGCCAGGACTCAGCCCCGGCGGGCAAGGCTGGGGCTAAAAGCCTCTAAGAAGGCTTTTTAAAGGCACTGAGGTATTTCTGGCTCTCCAGCAGAGCTGCTGGATGTGCTGTGGGAGAGGAGCCCTCTACGGGGTGAGCTGGAGGTGTCACACAGGTGTTTGTTTTCAGAACCCTTTGCTTATCACCTTATTGAAGTAAAGAGCAATAAGAAAATGCAATGGTTTTTCTCTTTCCATATTTTGGAAGGAGAATTAAGACAATGTTGTTTTTTCACGATTTTTCTGGTGTTCTATGGGAACTGTGGGGATCCTGCTCCACTGACTGCTCCTGGACCTGCTGATTTTGCTGCTGGTAGTGCAGGGGAAGAGCGCAGTCAATCAGACGTGGGACTGGGAACCCCTTCATTTTGTGAGCCTTTATGCCCATATTTTATCTCTGACGGCCACCACCGGGCACAGCCTGGGCACAAAGTGTTTCCCCAGCTTGGTGCACACCAGCTCCAAGCTGTGCTGAGCCCTGGCCGTCTCTGACCCTCAGAGACTGTCAGCAGTGCCCCAGCAGGGAGCTGCTCTGTCACACGAATACAGATGCAGCTGCCAGGAATTTGGGCTCCTCAGTCTGGCCGGGCTGCCCACCGTGGGCACCCCAGCGAGAACAAGAGCCGGGTGTGGCCCTGCTGGCTGGGGGCTCTGAGCTGGGGCTCTGCAGCACCAGTGACAGCAAACAGCTCCGCAGCAGTGAAGCTCAGCTGGCGTGTGTGGGAGCTGTCCCCGGGGAGCTGGTGCTGGCCCCGCCAGGGTCCCCTGGGCACTGGGCTGGGATGTTTTCCACCAGGCTGCACTGCTCTTGCTCTATTACATGGTCCCTTGCCTCTCAGCTTGAGTTATTGCCTACATGCATGGGTAGAGCCTTTGGAAAAAAAAACCTAAGCATGTAATTAAGAGAGTCAGTGTATTTTACGGGGATAGTGGCTAAAGGAAACAGCTTTTCACTTTAGGATTTGTGAGCGCCTGTCAAAAGCGATTTGTGGCGGAGGGAGGTCAGTTGGGAGGAGAGCAGCTGCCTGAGGAACGCCGACTTCCCTCTCAAACGGGTGTAATTGTGTTCATGGCAATGATGACTTTTTCCAGCTGCTGTGCGTGCGGATGAGCTCGGTGTGCCTGGGGCTGCCCGCGCAGCGTCCCGGCACCGACCCCGGCAGCGCCCGCACCGGCCGGCGGAGAGGCACACAGCAGCTTTGGGACCCGCACCCGGGGGCCAGCGGGGTGTGCCCGAGGGACAGAGGGATGTCCCCATGGGACAGAGGGACGTGCCGAGGCGCTGGGGACACTGTGGCGGGCTGCCCCACGCCGGCCAAGCAGGGGGAAAGGCAGGGCACCGCTGGTGCCGTCTGTTCAGTTCGTGGCTGGGAGGAACCAGGAGTACGTGCTGGAGCTCCGACACCGTTCTCTTGTTCCTCGGGACAGACACATCCTCCCCGGTCCTGCCGCAGCCTCGGCTCTGTCCATCCCACCGGTGTTTTTCTCTAAAAGGCTCCGAGGTGTTTCCATAGGGGAATGTCACACCAGGGGTTGGCTGGGAGCAGAGCCTGGGGTCAGCCAGCGGCCCCTGGCAGCCAGCTCTGGTTTGAGATCTGGAACAACTCCTTGAGTTGGTTTTTCAACTCTTTGAGTTGGTTGGGTCTTGAGCTGGTTTTTCAGTCTTGCACTGATTTTCTCTCCTTCAGTACATTAGCAAGTGCTGTGAGGTCGTCAGGCCTGCGTATTTGCCGTTAAACAAACAAACTGGCCAATTTAGCAATGTTAGCAGAAGGGACTTTCAGGCCCTCTCGTGAAAGCCACGTGGAAGCAAGCAGCAGTGACTGGATTAAATAAAAACAAGTGGTTTACTTTTGAGTGCGTTTGCTGGCATCTATATGCAATGGCAATGGCAGACACACAGATCCATAGACAAATAAAGACAGGGTAAAATAAGGAGCTTGCTGAATATTTAGGTGGTTGTGCTCTGCAAATACCTAAAGAAGTGGCATATTAATGTATCTTACTTGTTTTCCAGTAAGTCATTAGTCGCTTAAGTGAAGTTGCTCATGCCATTTTTCCCTTTCATTAAATATTCATGTTTACTAATGGAAATTGTCTTGACAAACTGGTCAAACTGAGCAGGTTATGAATTTATGCCATAGACTAAAAAAAGTTGTTTTGAACCTCTGAGTGAGCCGAAGTAATTCTTAAAATCATTAACACTTCATTGATTTTATAATTAAAAAAAATCACTAGAATAAATAGAGCATCTTTTAAATGTAGCACGGCTGTTTATCTTAACGCTCGGGATTAATAATACATTTTTTTTTCCCAGAAAATATCTGTGAACTTCTAAAGATGCTTTTTATTGCCAAGCCTGAGGATTCACCCTCTCCCCAGCAGCTCTGACTGGGGCTGCTACCGTTGCTGTCTTCAAGGGCTCCTCACTTTCGGGGTGTGGAGCCCAAGTGCCAGGGAGCTGCGGACGATTCGGGCGCAGCCAGGAGCTGTCAGGTCACTGTCCTGCAGCAGTGACCCAGGATGGGGCCCTTGGGTCCCTGGGGGTGACTGCAGCCAGGGGGAGAACCCACCTGGGGGACAGGGTGGGGTCACCGAGAGGGGACGTGAGACCCCACGAGTTCCTGAACCTCATCACTGTGAGAGGGGAGTGGGGACAGGGGGGGAAGAGAGCAGAAGAAGCCAGCCTGGGGCTGTGTGACCGGCACAGAGCCCACCTGCCATGGGCAGGGGGGAGTGAAGGATCCTGCCCTAAAATGGCCCAAACTGACCCTTAATGACCCCTAGATAACAGCAGAAAACCTGCCTGGGAGTCTTTGGGAGCCCCTGGGTGTGGGGGTAGGAACTTTCCATGGGCAATAAATTCCCTGGGAATCCAACTGCCGGAGCTCAGGTGAAACGAACGCCACCTGAGGCAGCAATAACGAGCACTAATTAATGGATCTCTATCTCCTCGGAGCGTGTGTGTGGCCAAAGGCTTATGATAAAGTCAAACGGGGTAATTTTTCACGGAGATTAATTTAGCCCATTAGCCAATAGCCCATAACTAGTTTCACAGAGACTAATATTTCAGTTCTCTGCCCAAGGCATGGCTCCTGGGGTGTCTCGAGGAGAGGTAAGGTCCTTTCAACAGACGCTGCTGTTCTCTCTCTATTTTTATTTCCAGCTTTGGAAATGGTGTTAGCTGCTACTTAAACCAAGCAAACACACTGTTTAGACCCAAGCACTGCGGTGTCCTGGTGTCGGGGCACGCGCAGGCTTCACCCCTGTGCCTGTGGCCAGTGAGGACATCCTGTCCCCATGGAGGTCCCCTGGGAATGGGACGGAGGTGCCTGGGCTCCTGCTGGGGCTGAGGGAGGACGGGAGCTGCAGCTCAGCTCTGGCAGCAGCAGCTGCTCGTGCTCTCCTTGTACCGAGCCTGGAATGACAAATCATTTATTTTCCAGTCACCCAGAGCAAACAGCACTCGTTGGCTCTGCCCTGTGCCCAGCCCAGCTCAGCCCTGGCTGCACGTCCAGCGCTTGGAGAAGCACAAGGGTGGGAGGGCAGAGTGTGTTTAACTCGCCAGCTTCAGTTTCCTGGGATAATGAGCGCCTTTTGTCACCTTGATATCAATCTATTTTCTCCTCTAATTAGCTTTCATCTGCCTACAAATCGTATTCTAGGGGCAAACTTGGAGCAGCAGTGAAAGCCCCCTTGCTGCAGGCTGGAACAAACCGCTACCGCCTGTTCAAACAGCCCCTTTGCTTTTAGGAGCCCAGGACTTGTCGGCCAGTCTGACCCGTGTGGAACCTGCTGTTGTGGGAGGATGTGTACCTCCAGCTGCCCAAACAGCCATGAGATAAATATCTCATGGTCAGGAAACTGTTTTTGAAAAACAATTTACTTAGACATGATTAGAGGACAAAGCGTTCTGCAGTAGATAGGGACAAATCTTGTTTAAAACATATTCCTGGGCATTTGATGAAATGGGCAACATGAACTTGTTTTACTGGCATTTGATATTTTCTGGGGTGGTTGGTTTGTCTGGTTTTCCATGTGAATTACTTTTTCCTTCAGACACTTCCATCTAGATTGGTTGATGAAGACCTCATGGAGGTTCACAGCTTTACCAAGGTTGCTGTCTCTGGCTATTTAGCCTATCTTGGAAGGTTTCCAAGGCAAAAATATCAAAATTAAGCTCAGCATTAAGCTTTCATTTCTGGTATTTTATATTTGGGTTCATTAGGAATTAGCCAGGAGTCTCAGGATCCCATAAGGCTCAATATGATCTTACTAACCAAATACTCAACAGTGTTCTATTCCTACACATCATCCATAATCCCATGATTTGTCTTTGCTTCTTTCTACAGCTTTTGTCGATCTTCAGAGAAAACACTTTGCTGAGCTTAGTTTAACAAAAACAAATATTACATAAAATTTGTTCTAGATAGAAATGTGCCCCAATCCCAAACCCAAGAAGATTTTATCTATATTTTCTCTTTTTCACTTACTTTTTCCTTTCAAAAGAAGGAGATTGATCCTGAGAAGAGACTGGATAATCAAACCAGAGATTCCACACCTTGGAGGAGTCCATGGTGGGAACCTGATGAGGTTGAAGCAGATGGCTCCTTAAAGCTGGATGGTGTGACCAAGTCAGGGTGCTCACTGTCTGGGCTGTCCTGGTGGGGTTCTGCAATTTAGGGTGACTTAGGTTACCTAAGTTAGACACCTGCTCCCTCTCTGCTGACCCTATAGAGGCCCTAATCATGTCAGCCTCCTACTGAGGAGGTCATTACAGAGGTGGCTGGTGGCTTGGCTGGCATTACCAGGCTAAAATATCTGTTCCTGCTGGTCCTCCAGGAGCTCCAGGTCTTCCTTGGCTCCCTATAACACCCAGCAGCCAGTGCCACCTGCTGTCCCCAGCCCTCCTGGAGCTGCTCCCCTGCCTCAGGGGACTCTGGACTGACACGTGGTGATCAGACAGCTCATGTCCTGCCCCCTTGAGTGCTCTCCCCTCATGGCTACAAGAGTTAATCTATTTCAAAAGGGACAAAATCAACATTTAACTTGAAATCTTAAAAAAGGAAAAAAAAAGCCCCAAGAGTAGAAGACAAAGAAAGGGGAATTTCTCCCTGGATTGAGACACTAAATGTCAGAGTTATGTAAGAACTTTATCTGGAGTGAATCAGGACAAGTGTGATATGAAATGTCTCAAATGCCATCTGCTTTCAATTCAGTCAGTGCCTGCTGAGCCTTGAGACTGCGAGGGAGGAGTTGGGGAGCACGGTCGGGGCTGTGGCTGAGGAGGGGCCGGGCACAGGGGCTCAGCCCCGTGTCCTCGAGCCCAGAGGGGCAGTGGGACTGGCTCTGTGACTGTGGGATGTGATTCTCCATGGGTTTTATTTTGTGTTGTTCTGTCTGATTTCACTTGGTGTTTTATCTTTTAAGATGATAAAATGATCTTTTGTTTCCCAAGAGCAGTTGGCAACCTGAGCAATCTGGTCTAGTGGAGGTGTCCCTGCCCATGGCACGGATGAGATTTAAGGTTCCTTCCAACCCAAACCATCCTGGGATTTTGTGGTAGTTACCAATGGTTGCACTTCGGTAATGGAGTTGTTTGGTAATGGTTATAATTTGAGTAATGGAGTTGCCAGAAGCCCCCTGGTCGTTTCCTGGTCCTGAGCTGTGCCTGTGGTGTGAGTGGTTTGCAGTCCCTGAGTGACTGGCAGGGTGCTGATGTGGGTCCCCAGCCGCAGCCCTGGCTGCCCCAGTGCTGCAGTCCCCACAGAATATCACATTCCAGCCCGTGCAGGAGCGCTCCTGCTGCAGGGAATGGATTTATGGCCGAGGAGGGGGCACAGCTCCAGCGCCCGCAGCAGCCGCTGCCTCTCCCTGTGCTTAGGGATCATTATGTGCTGCTCTTTCAGCCAGCAGAACTTTCATGTCTCGCAAATTAAATTCCTGGGCAAAATAATTACATGGAAAAGCTGCTGGGCTGTTATTCACAAGGGGCCAATTTTGTAGCCATTTGTTGGCATTTGAAAAGTCAAATTTCTTGCGCTGTAACATATGCAACATATAATTCAAAAACAGAACATGAAAGACTCCAATCCAGTGAGCAGATGTAAATTTTGAAGAGAGCTGGACATCAGAGAAAAAATAAATTACCCAAGTTAAGCCGAATGAACACTTGATTTCAGCTGTACTTAGTGCCCCGAGTGTCACTGGGTTCCTGGAGTTTCGTGCTCCACCCTGACAAATGCTTCTCTGGATGTCTTTTCCAGCTGGAATCCTGCCTGTGCAGCTGGTTCAAGAGCTGGGGCTCCTTTCCCTGCCCTCCCCAAGGGTGCAGCAGGATGCTCCTGCCAGCCTCATGGCCCACTGGGGCTGTTGATGGTAAGGAATGATTTCAGACACGGGTTTGCATCCGTAAGGATCACAATTAGAAATAACACTGTACTAAGAGTAGCAGTGCTGCTGTTTGGAGAACCTAAGCCATGTCTCCCTTGCTATTGGAAGTTTCATGGGTACAGGCTCAATTTTCCTGGTACCTGGATTGGTGTTTTGAACAGACTCCTCAGAAAAACAATACCTTTCAGTGAAGAGTTTGGCCTCTGCTGTTCTTATTATTGTGGGAATTCCCAGAAAAGGCCAATTGCTGCCCAGTCTGGATGTTATTTAAAATATTCCACTCTGCTCTATGCAAAGGAAAGCTTTAGAGGTACATGGGGAGCTGTCAAAATGTGCTTGTTGCTATTAACAGGATACAATTTGATTAGCGCACGTGCTGCGTGTGATATTTCTGCATGGTATCGGTTTTCCCTGTGTTAGTACAGAATGATTCCCCTGTGTGTGACCTGCAGAGCCAGCCAGCAGTGGGACCCTGCAGCAATGTTCTGTTCCTGAGGGTGGCCAGCTTGGCCTTGACTGTCCCCCTGAGGCTTTTGTTGAGTTTTCTGAGGAAACTCGGTTTTTTTTTTTGCTCCCACAAAACAGTACAGGCTGGGATACTCCCTGATAGTGTAGAGACAGTCACGCCTCTGGTTTTAGCAGCTGTTCCTGCCACTGGGACATGCAGGAGGAGCTTTGGTGGCAGCTGCTGTGTGGGACGCACAAGGATTGGTGGCTGTGGGATCCCCCAGGTGAGGGGGCACCTGCCTGTGCTCCTGGTCTGGAGGAGTTTCCCATCCTGGTGTCCTAGGGGACCACAGAAACGCCCCCAGGCTGCACCCTGCTCCTACTGTTGCTGTGTGTAAATGAAGATTAAAGAGCTGTGCCTATCTTGTACCCCAGCCACTCACTTGATGCCATCTCCTCGTAAAGTTTCTGTTAACAGGGACCCCACACTCTCTTGTTTTCTCTTGTGATGTTCCTGCAAAAACAATTGATCCAAATCCCATAGTGTCTGTGTATGGCAGAGGACTAATGAGTAGTAATTGCTCCCCAGCCCTACAGGAA
This sequence comes from Tichodroma muraria, assembly GCA_013390105.1. NCBI lineage: Eukaryota > Metazoa > Chordata > Aves > Passeriformes > Sittidae > Tichodroma > Tichodroma muraria. The sequence goes on from WAAG01025522.1 coordinate 307,187, forward strand.
GCTGACTTCAAGAGGGGCTGAGGATTATCCAGCTGTATGTCCCTGGGAGGTTGTTATTGTGGGAAATTAATTAGCTTAGAACTAGTAGAAATGTAGAGGGAGAACTGAGGATTGGTAGGGCAGAGACAGAGCAATGTGTTTGTTAAAAAATGGTAAAGGCTGAGTGAATGGTGTAATTTTAAGTTAAAATTGCTTCTTCCTCCTTTGGGACATTATTATTCTGAATATAAAACTCTGTGCTGAAGTTCTTGAAGACAAACAGCTTTATTCTCTTCTGCTGAACAAGGTGTGTGTAGGGATGGGGAGGTGACCTCTGTGCCATCCTGCTGGTCCCTCTGGGATGAGCTGAGTCCTCTCCCAGGCCCCCCAGCAGTGGCCGTGGCACAGAGAGAAGCCAGGCAGATCCCTCCACGTCCCCCCAACCACGGGTCCACCTCCAGCTGGTTTCAGCTCTTCAAGCTTGCAGAGCATTTAGGGGCCCAGTGGAATTCCCCTCCATTGTATTTGTCCAATTTCCTTTACTCCTGATTAACATGAAATCTGACCGTGCTTTTATGTCAGATGTGTTAGAATACAGCATTTTGTTGTGGTGTTTGATAAAGAGTTCAGGGTGTAACTGAGTGGGGTCCAGTTCTGCTGCCCCAGAACCCTCAGTTCACCCTGCATGTTGGAAATGATCTGCATTCAGAGGGGGACAAGAGAAGGAGATGGAAATAGGATCCCTCCATGGTGTCCTGCTGGGAGCAGCTGGTTGATGAATCCAGCTTGGTTTTGTGCTTTGTGGAGGCAATTTCCATTTTCTTGCTTTAGACTTTGAGGGGAAGGACTTGGGCAGATGTAAAATGTGGCTGGATGGGGTGCTCAGGCCCCTGCTCTGAGAGCAGTTGTGCCAAGAAAATAACAGGCTTTGGGGTTGTTTGCTTCTGTAGGAGATTTAAGCAGCACGCTCAGGAGGGGTTTATCTCGGCAAGGGGGGAGATAGGGCCTGAAATGGATTTTCATGCTCAGAGCTTCCAAATACAAGCACTGTGCAGCTTTCTGTTTGTTTTGCAAATCCTTATCATCCCACAGTTATTGCTTGTGAAGTGGAGCAAAAAATGAAACCCAGTGAGGGCTGGATGGCAGGATTCTGGTTTTTCTCCTGGCTTAGCTGTTGTGTTCTGGAAGAACACACGTGTGCCTCCAAAAGCCTCCCAAACAGGTATCTCCACAGAGCAGTTAGTTTGCAGGCTGAGCATTCTGGGAGCTCGGTGTGCTCGGCACGAGTTGTTTACAGACAGCTTCTTTCTTGGGGTCTTCAAATTGATTTAATGTCTCAATATTTTATTTATGCAGTAACTGAATTCTCACTGAATCACAGAGTGGTTTGGGTTGGAAGGACCCTAAAGCCCATCCAGTGCCACCCCCGCCATGGACAGGGACACCTTCCACTGTCCCAGGTTTCTCCAAGCCCCATCCAGCCTGGCCTTGGGCACTGCCAGGGATCCAGGGGCAGCCACAGCTGCTCTGGGCACCCTGTTCTAGGACCTCACCACCTTCAGAGCCAAGAATTTCTTCCCAATATCCCATCTAACTCTGCCTTTTTCTGCCTCAGGTTTTGATTTGCTTTGATTTTAAGGCAGAAGAGGAAGAAGCAGAATTCCGCTATTACGAAATGTCACAACAGAGCTCATCTGGTGAAGCTGAGCTGACGGGAGGAAGGAGGTGGGGTTGGTGTGTGAATGATGGGAATTTGCTGCCCCACAGCCCTTCTCTAATGCTGTCAGGCAGCTGCAGCTGCTGCCGGCAGCTTTTCAGGTGTGGGTACAAAAGGAGGCTCCAGTGTGCCGTGGCCCAGTGGGTGCTGAGCTGTGGGGCACAGGGGGTGCTGCCTGGGTGGCCAGTGCTGCCCTGGTGCTGCTCCTGCATCCCACCCTGCTGGAGGCTGGTGCCCTGTTCGTGCTGCTGCTCTTGGGCACCCGAGCAGGAGGGGTTTGAGCCGTGCCCCTTTCTCTCCCTCTACACCTGCACAGGCAGCAGGAGAGGGCAAGGTTTTTGGGTTTTGGTCAGCAAGGTTTTTAGGTTTTGTGTATCGCAGAATGTGTATTTTGTTATTTCTTAGATGTCTTGACTATAACTTTTTTGTGGATAATTGAATCATAACACATAACAACAGAACAATTTTACCAGCAGTCTAAGTTCTGTCGTAGCATCATTATTGTCTGGAAATGTGCCTGAACATTTCCTTCCCAGCGCTGTTTATCTCATCCCACCCTGTTAGGTGGTTTCTGCCGGTTCAGGGTGACCATGGCCTTCCTCCAGCCTCAGCTGGTGCTCCTCTTCACGGCCATGAGGAGACACAGCACCACCAGAGCAGATTCTTCTAACACGGCTTATCAGACAGATTAGGACATTCATACACATCCACTGCATGGAAGTTGGAAAAGATTGCCTTTAGCAGGAGAGAGAGGAGAGCTGCTGCTCTCTCAGCTGACAGGGCTGCAGCCCTCAATAGAGAAAGAAGGAAGCCAAAGTTCAGGTGCAATTCCAAAGCTTTGGTGCTTGGGAATGAAAACACCAACCACCACCAGAAAAGCTGTCCCAGCTCTGCTGATTTGGAGTCGAAGGCTGGTTGGTGTGTGTTTGTAGGAGGCTGTGGGTGGCACGGAGGAGCCTTTGAGCTGTGCCCATGGGGCTGTGAGGGCCACGGGCACTATTTCTCAATGGAACAATTCCTTTGTAGGAGGAGAGGGATTTCTGGGTTTTCCAATAAAGGTTACATTTGTCTGACAAAGGCAAAACGATATTCTTTTTGCAAAGTGACTCAAGGCATCCATGGAGTACATGTAAATTGGCTTGAAAGTAGGTCATTGTGGCTTTGCAGAGCACAGTTGTGATGTGTTTGTGTGTGAATTCAGTCCCAGAACTGTGAGTGCTTACAGGGAGAGCAGCACGGGCTCCTCGGCGTGATCGCTCTGCTTTCATCTCGCCAAGCTGGTGAGTCTGGGGAGAGCTTAATTAGAGTCAGTGGCAGTAATTCTGGAAAACACCAGCCTGGACTGCTGCTCGTGCTCTGGCCTGCCAGCCCACCTCCTCCTTGCCATATGCTTGCTGCTGTTTGCTTGCCTGCTTGACAACAGAAAGTTATGGAGCTGGGGATGCTCTGTGCAGGCTCAGCTGGGCTGGGGCTCCGGTCACACCCTGGGGACGGGCAGGGCTCCGGTCACACCTGGGGAGGGGCAGAGCTCTGGTCACATGGGGAGGGGCAGGGCTCTGGTCACACCCTGGGGAGGGGCAGAGCTCCGATCACATGGGGACGGGCAGGGCTCTGGTCACACCTGGGGACGGGCAGGACTCCGGTCACATGGGGAGGGG